>JNEV01000998.1:0-57588 GCA_000697495.1 Saksenaea oblongispora B3353 | reverse complement strand
CATACGGTGGTATGACGGTTGGCCGACTAGCTGTCCCTCAGTATGCTTATGTGCTTGCTGAGCTTCAGAGACGCGCGGATGCGGGCAAAGAACTGGCTTATGTCCATACCTTGGACGCAGAAAAAGGAAACAAGCACGCCTCTGGTAAATCCCTTATTGAGGAAAACTTGGAATGGGTCCGCACTGTATGGAACGGCGTCTGGATCCGTAACAAGGACATAACACGCGAGATTGCCTTGAAGTTGACTTCGAATGATCCTAAAGTGATTGTTAGCTTTGGCCGTGATTTCCTTGCCAACCCCGATCTGGTGAACCGTCTCGAGAATGACTGGCCATTGAACGAAGCTGATGTGTCTACATTTTACTACGGAAGCGAAAAGGGTTATACTGACTATCCATTTTACGAGCCAGTGAAAGCCTAAATATACCTATAGCTACTAGAATGTCTAAATTAATTACATAAACTTTTTTTTTTACAAAGCACAATGATCCTATCAGTGAATATCAGATATATAGAAATCGAATCATAGTAGTAATAGGCATTACTAATTTGTCCAAAGTAGTTATTTCCAGATCTTTTATTGCACCGAAAAAAAAAAAAAGTCTGTGCTATCGAGATAGCTTTTGTGATTAAGCTAGGCAAAAAAGAACGAGCTTTGCTCGTTTAGAGCGGCGATTCATTTGATTTTTTTTTTTGCCTTCTTTACATCTATGTTGCCAAAAACACGCATCTAGTGCTTATAAATACAAAAACATAGGTAAGCAATGACAGTGGTTTTGGCGTGCGTAAAATACAATAAAATGGAAAACTATGAGAGGAAGCATTCTCCAAAGTTTCAGTAACAGCTTTGCTGCTACGTTAGTTTTCGTGTGAGCATCATCGCAAGAGTTAAGCAAAGTGGAATAACGGAAAATTATCTCTGGAAAGGATGATCGACGATCTCGAACTAAGGGTACGATAATGGCTATGCCGGGTAAATTATTTAACTTCTTCCGAGTAGCTGTGAGCAACGATAAATAGGCACCATATTTTCAATCAGTTGCCGATTAAGAAAACAGAGAACTCGTTTTATTTAGTTCGAACACGCTATTCAAACGCGTTTCACAGAATAAATACAAGTATACTGCTATTCGTATGCATAGGATATTTACGAAAAAAGAGTGTGTGCGTAGCTATAACAGGCTTCAGTTTCTTTCTCGGTTTGATTTGTTATCAATTTACTTTTTGACACGTTGAATGATTCACCACAGGGTGATCATCATTTACTACCCTCCCTAACAAGCGTCACACTGTTCTTTCGAAATGTCAGATACGACATGAAGCCACATATAGGAGCACCATTTTCGTCCATCTCAAGGGTAGTTTTCTGGACTTTGTCACCATAAACCCATTATGAAAATAACATTTTAGCATTAGGCGTTCTTAGTATCTGTAAAATCGAGCGTAATTTGAGAGAATCGAACAGTTTCTCGCTGTCAGTTTTTGAGAGGGGGGACGCATTACTATTTGTCCTTATATTAAGTCGGTGCCTGAACATTGGATCTCCCACAAAAAATCTGGCACCCGCCCGTACGCTACTTCCTCAGGGCGCTTGGGTATCATCATGGGGAGACATGACCGACAAATCGGTATTTCTCGATCACGATTATCCATAGTGTCTCAGTTCCGACGAGGTTTCCCTTTGTTTCAGATAACGGATTTATAACTGTTTGCGTCTAATTTATCGATCCAACCAGAGTTTTACTGTGCAAAGCTATGGCATGTGGCGGCATCTTCTTTGATAGATTTTAGGAATCAAAGCAGATTATCCTCAAAACATTGATATAGTTACTCCCATCGGTGTTTCCTTATATTACTTGACCGGGTCGACTCCGCTCGTATTAAAGCATTCCCACTGTGATTTTTCAGGTTGGTTATTCCCTACCTGCAAAGAGACACAAGTTTAACTACTTCACACATAATAGTTTTTGGATAGTGATGACATTTGCGCTAGAGTTCTCTGATTTATGTGAACTATGAGATACATATCTAGCAGTTATTGCAGTGATTCAGGTTTGAAAGTAAATATTTGAGTCCTTCAAGTCGCACATGCTATACAATCTTCGAGAGATCAATGAAACACGTAAATAATGCAGTGCAGATTATTAGTTGTAACAATATATCTACCGTTCCGTTGTTTCACCAACATATGATCTATGAGTTTCTGGTGCAGGGTTAAGGCTAAACGCAGACCGTCAATAAATTGTATCGCTCCTCAAGCAATTTGGTACACTTCATGGACGCAAAATTAGGTTAGACTAGCGTAAAAGTTTGGTTCAACTTTGATTTTATTGGGGAAAGGGGAATTTACAAGGCAGTGGGCACGGCGCCAACTAGGAATATTTGCTCTTGCAGTTCACATAGAATCATCGTTCAAACAAGAGAAAGCTTGTGTTTTCTATTCAATTAACGTTCGGTACTGGAGAAGTCAGAGGTGGTCTTGAGTTGGGGGCACGGAGAGGGAAACGCCATGGGAGTAACTCACACGGACACGGACAGGAAGAAGAGAGAGAGACAACGGCATCAAAACACTTGCGGTAGCAGGAATTGAACCAGCGTAGGTAGGTGGATGGGACAAGCAGCGTAAAAGTGTATTCAATAAACAGTATACAGATATCTCTTTTCTGGGGAATAAAACGAGGTCTCACAGTACTTCCTGTCCGATAAGTCAACACACCTGCCTCACACCTCAGTCGGTATAGAGTTGATAAGGTGGATCGTCGTCGTGCTTCAGATATTTTAATGATACATCTTTTCACAACAAATACCTCGACATATTTTCGTACAATTTGGTCCATTGCTCCTGAGAGACTTGCAAATCAGGTTCCTCACTGGAGACTTGGCTCTTGATCAAAGCATATTATGTGGAAAAACGGCCTTTCTATGTTCCTTGGATATCTTGATAGGTTAAGCTTTGAATTGACAAAGACTCGGAGACGATGCATGAGTTGTACATTTTGAGGGCTTCTAAAAGTGCTGGTTTGGTGCCATCCTCATGACATCTATAGAATTAATTTTCGAAAACTAAATGTAGTGTTCATGGTGTAGTTGTAGACAGGGAAGTATCGTGAGACTCTGTTTTATTCAGTTAAGTTGTTTACTTAACCTGGTCTACGTAACTTATATACTGTCGGAGCTGATATTACTGAAATGTTTGTCCAGATAAATGGCTACGTCAATACACGCGTATATAAGCCTAAAAGTTACACTGTACAAACCTTTTTTCTAATTCATGAAGTCGATTGCAGTTGCAAGTATCGCAAGAGCAAGAGCCACTTAAGCATGCAATTTTTGGAGCCCCGTTATGCCGCAGCATTCCCTCCAAATTTTATTTGTCTGACGTCGTTTTTCCCTTCCTCCCTTTTTCTTTTTTGTTTTTGTGTTGGGCCGGAATGCTTAGATACAACGTACCCCACTGGCATCCAATACTCTTCAGTAATCATGTTTTTAAAATCCTCACTCTGACAGCCGATTCCGACAGCCAAAAGGCATCCGATGGGATTTCTAAAACTGACCAGTCTTGCTTTACATTGTACTATACTGAAATGAAGAAGGGAACTGGGAAAAGGGAAGTCTTGTAATATTGGTATTTGTTCTATATGATGTGCTGACACTTGATCGAGTGAGTAAAAGGTTGGCGTTTGTGGTCGAAATACGCTTCCTTTAAAGTCACTGGAGAAAAAAATCTTGAAACCACTTCCTCAGTCATTGGAAAAACGCTCTCTATAATCTGGTTGATGATTTTATCAGATAATGAAATAGCTCATTGTCACATTTGATATACTCGTCCATTACTATATTTTATTTGAGTTACTCATATTACCGGCGCTACATCCACAGATAGTGACTTGCATTAGTCAGACATGTACTTCAACTATTATTGTGATACAAGATACAAAAATATTCTGCCATGATCTTGAGATACTCCCGGAATAACCTATCTTACGATTGGTACGACAAGGAAATTACGACGGCTACGGTCTATTTTAAAGACATATCAATACATAATAACATAATAAAGACACTATTTCTGTCATTACAACCGTCATTGCTTGAAATTATGAAAACGATAAATAATTTTTTCCTATAGCCGAGTTATTAATCTAGCAAGTATCTTGATAGGTGTGGTATATCTTGCCCTATAATTAGAGATACAATCTCCGCCATAGTAATTTAATCAGGGTAGTGGCAGTAAACAAACTCCACCTTTTTATCTAATACATCGGCTTCTCACTGTACTCTAGCGTGTTTGATGCCATCACCAGAACAAATATCACAATAGGGAAGGACCTGCTCTACTTTCCCCTTCTGTAGAATAGGTACGTCATAAACGAAACACGTTTGTATCGGGGGTTTCTCTCGTTGGTGTTAATCTTTGTGCCTTATTCTTGGGGAATTCCTTTAGACACTCTCAGGACTGGTCGTATAAGGGGTGCGCTAAAATCTGTGAAGTTTTTTAATTTTTTAATGAAACTTCTGGGTATCCATAGCCTCATGTCCGTAGCAATTCCCTTATTCTTGAATTATAAATTGTTTACGCAATTGCTGTAGTCTTTGTTCTGTATACTCTCTATATATGGGAATTTCGTCGGGCACTCCTTCCTTCAAGTTAAATACCCACAGGTGAGGTTTTTCAAGAGTAGTGAATGAGCATAAGTCTCAATCATAACTTCCTTGAGATAATTGTTAGTTCAGGGTAATAGATTGGTATGATGTGATTACGATTGTACAATGCGTTAGTATATATGTGCTACTGCTCCTTCGAATTGACTTCATGTTATAAGGAATTTTTGATTATTCAAATGGTTACATCTCTCACGTACTCCCGGATAGCAAACGCTCTCACAGTTGTACATTCTTACACTCGGACACTTTTAGCCTGTGTTTCATTATTGCAGCTTGGCGAAAATATTAGAATCAGAGCATCCGAGGGGAGTGCCTGACAAAATTAGCCTATGCATTAATATATGGGTAAAGTATCTTTATAACATGCCATCCTACGCTGGACGAAATAAAGAAAAAGAAAAAGTACGTGGTATTGACACCATGACAAATCACCGCACCACATTGGTAGAATAGGCAGTTTAAGTAGCCAGAGACGCCGAAGCATACCCCGGTCATATTAGGGTGTGCTGGTCTTAAATAAACAGCCGGGATGTTGCTTAGAAGGCGATACGTTAGTACGTGAGGCTAAGTTTTATTCTGAGGAGATACCCAAAATAGTATCTGCTCCTGTCGTTTAGTTTACAACAACTAGCGTTTTCCCTATACAAAAACACACACTCATGTTCTACAGCTAAAGTCATTGCACACCATCCATATCATAAGGTACGTCCAGTTGACGTCCATCCGCACATATGAACTAGTTCCGCCTAAATAAGTAATCACTAATTGCGGGCTGTAACCATTGAGGAGCCACAACGCAAGCTCTAAGCCCACACGAGCCAGAAGTGTAAAAAAGCGGCGAATGAATTAGTAACGCACCAAACTCCGCGGAAAATCATGAAGGACAAAAGGAGATGACTAGGACATGACAAATCAAACGAATTGCAATAGTATATAACACCTGCTTTAGACCACAACAAGTGATTCAATTCAAAAACATCATTTTTATCCATTGAGCAGTTTCCTTTACATAACCATTGAACAATTCTCTTTACAATGACTCAAACCCTCTTATCCCCCATCAAGCTTGGTAAACTTGCTCTCCTGCACAGAGTTGCTATGGCTCCTTTGACTAGATGTCGTGCCACTGATGGCCATGTTCCTACCGATACTATTGCCAAATACTATGAACAACGTGCAAGCCGCCCTGGTACATTAATTGTGTCCGAAGCCACAGTTGTTAGCGAAAAGGCTGGTGGTTACAGAAACGTTCCAGGCCTGTGGAACAAAGAACAGTTACACGGATGGACCAAGGTGTTTGATGCCGTACATGCTAAAGGATCTTTTATCTTTGTTCAGCTCTGGGGTCTTGGAAAGTCTGCTCTCGCTATGCCCAACTATTTGTCCGAAAGGGGCTTCGATGTTGTTTCTTCCGCCGATTTACCTGCCAGTGACGAAAACCCTGAAAAGATCCGTGCTTTGACGACAGCCGAGGTCAAAGAATACGTACAAGACTTTATTACCGCGGGAAAGAATGCTGTTGAGGCAGGCGCTGATGGTGTTGAAGTCCATGGTGCAAATGGCTACATCTTTGAGCAATTCTTGAACGAGAATTTGAATAACCAGCGCACTGACGAATACGGTGGATCGATCGAGAACCGTGCTCGATTTCTTCTGGAGGTGATCGACGGTCTGATTGAAGCCGTGGGCGCAGACAAGGTCGCTGTGAGACTCTCTCCTTACAATACATACGGTGGTATGACGGTTGGCCGACTAGCTGTCCCTCAGTATGCTTATGTGCTTGCTGAGCTTCAGAAACGCGCGGATGAGGGCAAAGAACTGGCTTATGTCCATACCTTGGACGCAGAAAAAGGAAACAAGCACGCCTCTGGTAAATCCCTTATTGAGGAAAACTTGGAATGGGTCCGCACTGTATGGAACGGCGTCTGGATCCGTAACAAGGACATAACACGCGAGATTGCCTTGAAGTTGACTTCGAATGATCCTAAAGTGATTGTTAGCTTTGGCCGTGATTTCCTTGCCAACCCCGATCTGGTGAACCGTCTCGAGAATGACTGGCCATTGAACGAAGCTGATGTGTCTACATTTTACTACGGAAGCGAAAAGGGTTATATTGACTATCCATTTTACGAGCCAGTGAAAGCCTAAATATACCTATAGCTACTAGAACGTCTAAATCAATTACATAAACCTTTTTTTTTACAAAGCACAATGATCCTATAAGTGAATATCAGATATATAGAAATCAAATCATAGTAGTAACAGGCATCACTAATTTGTCCAAAGTAGTTATTTCCAGATCTTTTATTGCACCGAAAAAAAAAAAAAAACTCTGTGCTATCGAGATAACTTTTGTGATTAAGCTAGGCAAAAAGAACAAGCAAAGCTTGATTAGAGCGGCCTTGTCTACATCTATGTTGCCAAAAACACGCATCTAGTGCTTATAAACACAAAAACATAGATGAGCAATGACGATGGTTTTGGCGTGCGTGAAATCCAATAAAATGGAAAACTATGAGAGGAAGCATTCTCCAAAGTTTCAGTAACGGCTTTGCTGCTATGCTAGTTTTCGTGTGATCGTCATCGCAAGAGTTAAGCAAAGTGGCATATGGAACAATTACCTCCGGAAAGGATGATCGACGATACCGGCTAAATTATTTAAATTCTTCGGAGTTAGTTGTGAGTAACGATGGATAGGCAGGGCATTTTCAGTCATTTGCCGATTAAGAAAACAGATAACTCAAACCAATTTATTTAGTTTGGAAAAGATATTCAACTGCATTCAACAGAATAAATGCAAGTACATTGCTATTCGTATGCATAGGATATTTACGAAAAAAGAGAGTGCGTGTAGCGATAACAGGTTCCAGGTTCTTTTTCGGTTTGATTTGTCATCAATATATTTCTTGACACGTTAGATGATTCATAATCGGGTGGTCATCACTTACTGCCCTCCCTAGCTCAGGGCACAGGGCGGTCTTTTCTTCTGACGAATCGGGTTCTCAGGAAGGAGTTCCACCGTTCAGCAGCATATATAAGCGATCATTCTTGTAGATCGAGAAATTTATTCACCAAACTTATCCTATCTATTCTCATTTCCAATGACTCCAAACCTATTTAGTCCTCTTAAGGTCGGCAGCATGACTGTTCAGCATCGGGTTGCCATGGCTCCTATGGCCCGGTTTCGCGCTTCGGAAGATCATATTATAAGCGATACAGCCTCTACATACTATGGGCAGCGCGCTAGCCATCCGGGTACTTTGATAGTGACGGAAGCGACTGTGATTAAAGAAAAATGCGGCGGTTATCCACATGTCCCTGGTATCTGGAGCAAGGAGCAGTTGAATTCATGGAGCAAAGTGTTTGACGCAGTTCATGCAAACAAGTCCTTTATCTTTGTTCAGATATGGAGCGTCGGCAAGGCTGCTATTGTTAATTCCGGTTATATGGCTGAAAAAGGTCTTGATTTGGTCTCCTCTTCTGATATTATCCCAAGTGATGGAACTTCTCCCAAGGTGCGCGCGTTGACAACTGCTGAGGTGAAGGAATACGTGCAATATTTTATTACCGCCGGCAAAAACGCTATCGAGGCAGGTGCTGATGGTGTTGAAGTCCATGGTGCAAATGGATATCTTCTGGAGCAATTTCTGAACGAGAATCTAAACAACCAGCGTACAGACGAATACGGTGGATCGATCGAGAACCGTGCTCGATTTCTGCTTGAGGTGATTGATGGCCTCATTGAAGCTATTGGAGCAGATAAGGTTGCAGTGAGACTCTCTCCCTACAATACCTATAACGATATGGTGGTTGGGCGATCAACTGTTCCTCAGTACGCCTATATAATTGCCGAACTCCAAAAACGTGCGGATGCGGGGAAAGAGCTGGCGTATGTACACACCATGGAGGCTGAAACCGGAACGAGGCATGCATCGGGAAAATCTATAGCTGAGGAGAACCTCGAATGGGTCCGCACAGTGTGGGATGGCGTATGGATTCGTAACAGTGGCATACCACGAGAATCAGCTTTGAAAATGACTTCAGACGATCCTAAGGTGATTATTAGCTTTGGCCGTGATTTCCTTGCCAACCCCGATCTGGTGAACCGTCTCAAAAACGACTGGCCATTGAACCAGGGTGATCCATCTACGTATTATTCCGGAGGCGAAAAGGGCTATACTGATTATTCATTCTATGAATCAGTGAAAGCGTAACTATAATAAAATCTAGAATAACGATAAATAACTGTTAGAATACCTAGAATCACCAAATAAACATTTTTCTTTTACAAAGCAGATGATCCTAAAGTGAACATTAGATAAATCAATATTTTCAGCTCTCATTTCAAAGTAGTTGTGGCAGACAAAATTCGCCGTTAGATCCGCCCGTTTTGTTGTTAAAACAATTATGAAAGCTCTTCTCAATCAAAGCCTTGCTGCAGGACGTATCACACGCATGCTCAATGGCCTCTTCTGCTTCTGCTTGAGATCGAATGTTACAGTGCGCTGACTTCAGCACGCGAGAAGGCAATGATCATGAATAGTGTAATACGCAGGATAACGAAACGCGTATTCTTGTGAAGTCTGACCTGTATAGCAGTTTAAGCTTTTTTTTCTTTAGACTGAAGGCAGCAAACAGCTGAAATCAAGCGCTAGCAGCACAAGGTAGCTTTAATAGTAGTATAACATCGGTTTATATATGTTGTTGGATACGCCTTTCTCTTTATGCATGCATTACACATGTGTAGCATTAAACCAAAGTAAAGGCGTAATGTGCCCCCACACTGGTGAAGATATGGACGGTCGAATTTCTTTTCGCAAGAGAATATAGTTCAAATATCGATGACTGAAACCGCAATGCCCAATGGCTACAGATATAACAAAGGTATCTATTTTGACATAAGATGCTTACTACAGGAGATAGCTTATATAATACTGATCCGTTTTCTCGAAGTTCTCTACTTTTTTTGCGGTTACACCACGGGAAAATGACTAGCTTTGACAATGCGGCTTGTATACTTGGTGAGATCGGAGATAAACGTTGCAAAAATGTGCTTAAGCTCTGTAGTTGAAACTCGATGTCCGCTGTTTGTGGACTATGGAAACTCTCAATACTGCCGTACTTTGGTTTCTTTGTCTACTGGTTTTCATTGTAGTTGCAAATGTTGCATTTGGAGGTGATATGTAGCCACTCTTCAATAAGAAATACACCTTTACATTTTATTGTATGTCCCAATTAAAGATGTGTCTTCATTGCGCTGCGAAAGGTATTTTTCCAAGTTTATCGTAAGTTTGTCGTACAATTTATATTATATGCTGTGAATGAAGATTTGATTTTCAGGCTAAGTCTATCAGTGGCCTTTTCTTTTCGCATGGCAGCTCTAGCCAGCTCCAGAAAAAAAAACCTGAATTGCGTGAGGGAAAAAGGTATAATATCAATGGATAGGTTACGCGAAGGCGCAGAACAAAGCAACGAATGAAAATTGAGTTTGGGAGAAATAAAGGTAGGGAAAAGGGCATGATCAAAGACTCAATGTGATTAACACCAGAGATAAGACAGAAAGGCTGGGAGGCAGCCAGCTATGTTGTGATATACGGGGAGTGTCTAACTGGAGGAGAAAGGAATATCTTCAAGCCACCAAAGCTGTTTGGAGTGGGACATTGAATAACATCATCATTCCTGTTATCAGATCCCAGTACTGGGTTTTAATCATCGGCATGACTGTCTGGCACGTTACGGCAGTTACGCTTTCCTTTTTAAGCTTGAATGAGTTGAGTCTCAAACTGGATCCTGATTTACCCTTGTCCAAACTCTATTTCTCACTTGGGCTGGACCTGTACCTTTTCGGACCTCTAAAATATGCTGAAGCAAAGTCTGCCGCCCAAGGTGCCGATAACGTTCTGATTTGTCAAGATCTACATCAAATCGCCATATGACGCAAGGATGCGGTAAATTACTATATCAGGAATAGGAAATGACACACTGGGATGAGAATGGGCTCGCATCCTAAGTGATATTTTGCTCGCGCTGGATTTACAAACTCTTATACTAGTTACCACAACGCTCAGCTCGGTTTTAAGTACGCAATTGCAAGAAAACAACTGTGTTTGTTTTCCGTGAAAACTTTATTATCACGTTGGTAATTTATACACAGCAGATACCAGTCTCTTCACCAGCAGGAGCTTGGCTCTTGGTGTAGCATTCGTTGTTGCACACGTAGTATTTGCCGTTGGATCCACCTTTCTTCTTGTTGAAGCAGTTATGAGCGCTCTTCTTAAGCAAGACCTTGCTGCAAGTAGTATCACATGCGTGCTCAACGGCCTCTCTGGCTTCAGCTTGGGTTCGAATATCACGTTCGGAACACAATGCATTGACACCAGTACCCGAGAAGGCGATGGTCATGAATAGGGCGATAGATAGGATAGCGAAACGCATGTTCTTGTAAAGTTGGATCTGTACAGCAGATTAAGTATTTGGTTTGTTGGACTACAGTAGCAGATACCTGAAACTAAGTGCTAGCAACACAATGTAGCTTTGACAGGAACTTGTAATTCCCTTTATATATATGTTTGCTGAATATGCTTTTTTCTCTTTACATGCGTACATAGCATGTGTGCAACGTTAAACTAAAAAGAAGCGTAATTTCGTCCCGTATTCGTGAAAGCATTGGTAATCATATTTCTTTCGGCAAAGAGAATATATTTCATGTGTCGATGACTGAAACCGCAATTCTCAGTGGGTATGGATATAACGAATTCTTCTGTTTTGACATGAGGTACCTACTATAGGAGACATCTTACGCAATACCGATCTGTTTTTTCTAAGCCCTGTCACCTTTGCTGTTACACGATGTGAAAACGACTACCTTTGGCGGGTTGTCAACTTGTGAGATCGGAGATACACGTTGCAAAATGTGCATAAACTTTGTAGTTGAAACTTAATTTCTGCTACTTTGTGGACCACGAACACTCTCAATACTGTCACGACTTGATTTCTTTGACTACTAGCTTTATTTGCAGTTGTAAACGTTGTGTTGGCGATGTCGTGTCGCTACTCTGTAATCATACACATTTTGAAACTTTATTACATATGGTTTAATCAAAGACGTATTCCTATTGGTCTGTGAGACGCATTTTGCCTTTCTTATCATGAGTATGTCGTAAATATTGATTGGTCGTACAATTTATATATGCGCTATAAATGAAAATCTGATTTTTATGCTAAGCCGATCAGCAGTTTTTTCCTGAGGCATCTCAGTTCTAGCCTGTTCCAGAAAAGAGACCTTAATCGCACAAGGGAAAGAAGTGTAACGTTATTGGAAAGGTAACACAAAGGCGCTGAACAAGGTGAAGTACGAAAATTGGGCTTGGAAGAAAGGAGAAGAAGTAAGGTAGGCGTGATCAAAGCCTCAACGTGGTTAATGCCAGAGACGGGGCTGAAAGGCTGAGAGGCAACTAACTATGTTGTGGTCTACGGAAATCGTCTAACTAGGGAGAAAAGGGCTGATATACAATGACTTTGGGAGGAAATCGCTGTCTTTGTGTCATAACTGTTCAAGCTATCGACACAGACATGACAAGGTTAGCCACGCGCATTACCAGTTTCTGACCTGGAAGCGCGTTTAGTATCTAGAAAATCGCACCCAGGACAACAGTGGGGGGGCACACAAGCAATTATGGTACTGAAACGGTAGATAGCGTGGCTGAGCAGTTGCGGCACGGACATCATCTACCACTAGTCATCCATCCAAGTCTTCAACCAGTGTATCTACTGCACCTTTTACTATTATTGATAGTCAGAGGATGGGTTCGACGCTTAGAAAAGGTTGAACGGCTTAAAGGGTGCTTCACGTTGTCGACAGAGCAGGTCAAAGATGCGGCCATTTTGGGAGTCGTATATGTGTATATGCAGTGTAGTACGGTCGATTGCGAATGGAACGTTGCGAAATTAGTGGCGTGGATCAAAGGGCTTGCCGAAGGATGTTGAGAGCGGCGGAGTTGTGGTAGGAGGAACGCAAGCAGAGAATTGTTAGTAAACAAATTTACCCTGTAGCGTTTCTACCTGTAGCGCCATGGAAGAAATATAAGAAACATATTTCATTCTTAGTGTAAACAATCAATGATAGGCTCCTTTGATTGTTCTTTTGGTAGTTTGGACTGGATGCCCTCAAGTATCCAAAGCTGTTTTGATTTAGGAGGTTGAATAAAGCTGGGCGATATTCCTGGGTTGGAAGTACGAATTGTTTATAGATGCGAGTAGAGAATACTGTGGGAGACCTGTGGAGCTTAGGTCAATAGTATTTAGTATTTGGATGCTGTCAAATGCTTTCTGAGCGTTTTTGTCTATAAGGCTGTTGACGTCCATTGCGCCTTCCGCCGTAAACTGTATGCCGAGATCAGCGAAGTTTGACATCAGGTCCTGCTGCTGGGTTTTAATTATCGCCATGACGGTCTGGCAGTTATGCTTTCCTTTTAAGCATGAATGGCTCGAGTTTCAAAGTTGATCCGAGAAAATTTATAAAGTAGGACACCTTTATGCATTAGGATGGTTTATTCTTTCGAGACAAGAAAGGACTTTCCCATCTAAAAAGTTATCTGTATTTAAAATATTTTTTCTTCTTTTGTTTTCTTTGGCTCTTTTCTCAAGAAATATCCAGTAAGCATGTCAGTTCATCTCATACACAAGGTGATCCATGTCTTTTTGTCTATTGTTTGGCCTGCATGGTTTTTGTTCCCCAACCGCCTCAGCTTGGATGGTGCTCTTTACTTATCGTTTACATAAGCAAACGTTGTTACACACTTAACATCATTCATCCTGCAATAGTTCGTCAGACCTTGTACCGCTTCAAGTCATATTTATACATGCTTGTCTTCCTTGCGAATATCTCTTCCTAGTCATTTCTCAGGATATTACACGTATCCGTTTGTGATTTTACGCCGTAAGGGTCGTCATCCACTATCATTTGCACAGGAAAGCACTATAGATGCCATATAATAAAAGATTACTATCAGCTTGGCCGGCCTGTATGACCCTATTGCCTAGCATCAATGCTATGTGAGTAAATAAACGCAATTATAAACGAGGTTGCAATAGCATGAGTACAAGGCTTACAAGAGATGGCATTTGTGGATTTGTGGATGAAGATAGTAAACGGAGACGCCTGTTTTCTGTGTCAAGTCCTTACAAATTTGGCTTAGTCGGAGTATGTATCTGAGTGTACCTTGCTAATCGGGATTTGTATTGTCAAACGGTCCTTGCTGGCCAGAATGATTGTTTGAGATGTGGTACCCTTTTCTTTCAAGAGCAATACTGTCCAATAACGTGGTTCAGAAGACTACTCATATGCATTACAAGTGTAATAAATGAAACAAATTTTGATTAGTAGTTTCCATTTAAGTTATCATCTCCTTCGCTTTAAAGGTAGCAGTCGTCGGTGATTTCTCTAGAACATCATATTTGAATAGCTATTCAATGTAGGCTACAGCGCTACTTGGATTTTTGTAATAAGTGGGTTTTTTAGTGGTCAAACCGACTGCTAATAGGACAAATTTGTAAACTAACGCGTCCTGCGTTTTTCCTCTAGAATAATCGCCATTCAGAGATACTTTTATGTCAATCCTTAGAAACATAGGTTAGTTGAACTCTTGTTTATTCTGGACAAAACAGATTAATCAACATATTTATCTTGCATTTTCCTACAGCTTCTACAACCACTTCCTGAGTACAACAAACTAATCTGGAAGGCATTCTGCAGCAAGTGGATAAAAGCTGTCATCGCGATCGAATGTCAATGCTAACATCGGTCCTATTTTTGACTCGATGTACGGCCTCCATTTGAAGAGGAACCGTTGGAAGAGTATGAAGGGGCGGTGTACTGGGAGTAGCCGGTGCCCGAGTTGTAGTAGGTCGAGCCATTCGAATTTTGATAGTAGTAGGAGCCATCCTGGTTTGAGTAATGGTAGGACCCTCCAGGGGCGGTGGAAGGACCACGAGTACACCAGTGGTTGCCTTGACTGTTCGTGCCGTAGCTTTCGTTGTTTGAACCACGTTCCATTTGAATTTGAATGAGAAAGAGAGTAGGAAGAGAAAGGGAATCAAGGACAAAATGATTGAATGGGAAGGGTGACTTAGTTTGGGCATTTGCGTAACTGGAAATTGTTATTGCGCCAACACGACAGATGCATCAACGATGAGTACCTTGTGCTAAATTTTAGGAATAAATGCTTACCGATGTAAACAACTAAAGGGTCAAATTTGTAAATGTATTATAGGTAAAGTAGCATATATATACCGTAAAGATCTAAATTCCTTGACGGGAAAACCGTATTCACGACGGCGATGTTGTCTTGAGGACGCATGAACTCCACTGGTCAACCTTGACCTTTCCAAGTGACACTTGCTATCCAGAAGATATTTTTACGGGCATTTATATCCCGCTGCCATAATATTCGACAGTTTTTACATTCTAGAATACTGTGGTGCGAGAGTAAATCCGCCGTAGTAACTTTTGTGAGACTTCTCTGATGACACTGGTTGAAAATCTGAAGAATAACGAGCGCAGAAATAGCGACTGGAGTATATTTGCGACGTAAGGTACTCGTCGAGTTTCACAGCCACAGCTTCTCCTAGGCACTCACAGCGCTTCAAGAATGACCAGCAGTTGTTCACGACAGCTTTGCATTTTCCCTTTGTAATTCATCCTATTGTTAAATAAAGCGTCGCTGAAAACGATCAAAAACATCTTTTCGCTTCTTGAAATTGCGATTGCTGCCATTTTCGCGGGCGAAGACTCCGATCCATTGTTGATCTCACCAACGACACATTCTGAGCGGGGAAATTGCCACTAAAAGTTGTCAGTATTCGTAAACTACTGACTCTTGAACATACTCTGTTATCCTCGGAAGACGACTTCTTTTTTTCCATTTCCTTCTCTGTTCTTGCCTTTTGCGGTTCTGCTTTGTTTTCTTTCTTTTTCGTCGATTGTACTTCTTGCCGCCATCGATAAGGATGTTGACCATCTCTTGGGCGGCCCGCTGATGCCCTTGGTAGCAGCGAAATCGCGTTTTTCTTGTATCTGGGCCGTAGAACGACATGAGTGCGTTCAAGTGCTGATGAATGTAAGCGACATGTTTTTCATACTGTTCTTCCAGTTGCGTTTTGCCAGTAGGAGTGTCTTAATTCAATTTCTTTGATTCCAGCGGATTTTTTAGTGGCTTCCGCTGCTTTCTGGGGACTCCCATACCACATATTTTCAGCGTCAAGTATTCCCGCAGTCGGGTACTCCCAGTATCAGGAATGTCCCAATGTCAAATACTCGAACTGTCGGGCACTCTCGCTTTCTTATACCGGCAGTGATAAGGACAAATGTAGAAAGTTACAATGTTGCTACACGTTCAGTCGAAGTATCGATATATTTATTAGTGATGTCATCTTCATGGTATTATTGAGATATCAAGATAGATACAGAAAAGAGGACGAGACGAATCAATGAGACTGGATATGAGGTTGTTGATTCAACAAAAATAATCGATCTTTTAGATTCGAATGGTTGCCGGTCTAGATGGGCTGGGCTAACCATGGAAAGATGTTCTTTCATAAAATTTGTGAACACTTTCCTTAATGCGATTTTCTTTGTAGCGGATAGCGAATCTGTAAATTCCGGGGCTCAAGAAGAGCAAAATGGTTGAAGATATACGGGGATGGAATTCAACGGGGAGACAGGAAGTTCATTATAGTACAAAAATCCTGGTTGTCCAGTAAATATTGGCCGTGACTAAAGAGTGACGACCCATCATTATTCTATGATGAGTTGTAAGCCATGCCTGACATATGAACTGTTATAGTTATGATTTTCTGGGATATATATAAATATAGATATGTGCGAATAGTAGAGTAAGTGCGTGAAAGCGAAATAAATTAGAGAATCAGAACAAAATGAGATATATCGGGATCTACGCCGCGTGCCCAAGTAAAAATATAAAAAAAATGGGTTATCGACAGTTTCTTGATAATAACCAACAGAGATGAAAGGAGACTTGTAAAGAGGGCAGATGTATTTTGTTTTGAACCGAGCCTGTTTAGACCAGCAGTCATTCTGATGTAAAGCGAAATCAGTCTATGCAGTCTCATGGATTCTTTCTGTCGATCAACCACCATTCTCAAGTTTTTTTTTTTATTACCATTCATAGTACCCTTCTTTCTTTTATTTTACGAAATGTCAAAGATATTTCGATTATTACAAAGCATACCATGGATTAAACACTTCACCCCAGAGTCATTTCTTCAGGAAAGCAAATCAAACACTGGACCGACTTGTTGACATGATATTTCTTCGTGTCAAGTTGATATCGAAAGAGTATACTGTAGCTTTTTTTTTTTTTTTTTTTTTTTTTTCTCTAACACAGCATCCAATTACACCTGATCTTATCGTTAGCGGGTCAATACGTTAACACGCTACTCAATCTATGATTAATCAAGTTTCAGTTATTCGCAGAAATTTATCATACAGAAAGGTAATGAGAGCTGCAATTCGAATCAGACGGCACAAAGAAGGAAAAGATGGGAACGAGAAGACAAGAAAGAAAGAAAAGGTGAACTAGATACCAAAGGTTTAGAGAGACATTGCGGAGGTGTCAAAAGAGGAGATGAAGCAGAGTGCGTTAGAGGAAGTTGATAGGTGGAACTCTGTAGTCGACCCGATGGTGGCTGAGAAAGTACCCTATGAGTGCCAAATGGACGGTGAGATCCCGAAGAAGGGAATAGACACGGAAATATGCAGAGAAAGTTACCATATTCTTGAAGCACATGGTGCCACCAGTTAAACAATCAAGCCTTGCGGAGTTAATAAATTCCGATCGCAGTGTGCCATTGTGATCTGTATGATTGGGTCAACGCTGATCGACAGGTGACACGTGCATCAGAGTTTGGCGTTTGTGAGTTAATTTTACAGAGATCCAACTATTTACTGCTTCGGGAGGAAGGCACTGGAATGAAAATGAGTTCCCGTCATAGGGGACATTTTGCTCGCGCTGGATTTACAAACTCTTATACTAGTTACCACAACGCTCAGCTCGGTTTTAAGTACGCAATTGCAAGAAAACAACTGTGTTTGTTTTCCGCGAAATCTTTATTATCACGTTGGTAATTTATACACAGCAGATACCAGTCTCTTCACCAGCAGGAGCTTGGCTCTTGGTGTAGCATTCGTTGTTGCACACGTAGTATTTACCGTTGGATCCACCTTTCTTCTTGTTAAAGCAGTTATGGGCGCTCTTCTTAAGCAAGACCTTGCTGCAAGTAGTATCACATGCGTGCTCAACGGCCTCTCTGGCTTCAGCTTGGGTTCGAATATCACGTTCGGAACACAATGCATTGACACCAGTACCCGAGAAGGCGATGGTCATGAATAGGGCAATAGATAGGATAGCGAAACGCATGTTCTTGTAAAGTTGGATCTGTACAGCAGTTTGAGTATTTGGTTTGTTAGACTAAAGTAGCAGATACCTGAAACTAAGTGCTAGCAACACAATGTAGCTTTGACAAAAACTTGTAATCCTCTTTATATATGTTGTTGGAAACGCCTTTTCTCCACGGATGCATGCACTGCACGTGTGCAACGTTAAGCCAAAACAGGAGTGTATTGCGCTCCACATTCGTGAAAACTTTAACAATCAAAAAAATTTTTTTTTTTTGGTAAGAGAATATCAATCAAATTCGATGACTAAAGCCGCAACGCTCAATGGGCATGAATATAACAAATTTGTTTACTTTGACATGAGATACCTACTATAGGAGACAGCTTACGCAATACTGATCCATTTTTTTCTAAGCCCTGTCATTTTCGCTGTTACACGATGGGAAAATGACTACCTTGGCGATAGCGGGTTGTCAACCTATGAGATCGGAGATGATCATTGCAAAATATACAGAAGCTCTGTAGCTGAAGCTCGATGTTTACTGCTTTTTGAACTAGGAAAACTCTCACTACTGCTGTACTCTTATTTCTTCGTCTACTGGTTTCATTTTAGTTTCAAATATTGTATTGGCTGATACCATGCAACCACTCACTAATAAGGAATACACCTTTAAACTTTATTAATTAAAGACGTAGCCTCATTGGGCCGAGATTATTTGTCATATTTAACGCAAGTTGTCGTAAATTTTATTTGTCGTACAAGGTATACTCTCTGTGAATGAAAATTTGATTTTCATGCTAAGCCGATCAGCGGCTTTTTCTTTAGGCAGTTCCAAACAAGAAATTAAATCGCGTGAGGGAAAAGTGTATAAGGTTAAAGGGAAGGTAACGCGAAGACGCTGAACAAGGCAAGGAGCAAAAAATTGGGCTTGGAATAAAGGAGGGGAGAGAGGGTGGATATGATCAAAGATTCAAGATGGTCAACACCAGAGACAGGGTATAAAGACCAGGTGCTGGATAGCTATGTTGTGGTCTACGGAAAGTGTCTAACTGGAGGAGAAAGGATTGACTTGGTTTGGGACTGGGCGGAAAACTACTGCCTTTGTGCCATGGCTTTTCAAGCTATCGAAGCAGATATGACAAGGCTAGCCATGCGTATTGCTTATGTCCAATCCAGGACGGCAATTAGCATATAGGGATTGCATCCAGGCCAACAAATAGTGCGCGCAGGCAACTATGGGCATTGAAGCAGTTCATAGCGTGGCGGCATAATCATAATTCACCTTTAGTCATCCGCCTAAGCCTTCAACTAGCATATCCATTATCCTCTCTTACCATTGATAGCCAGAAGATGTGGCTGATGCCTAGTAAACGTTATACACTTTAAGGAAGACGTACCTTGCCCGCGGAGCAGGTCGAAGAAGCAGCCATCTCGGAAGTCGCATAGTGTTTGTGCATGTTGTACCGTCGATTGCAGATCACAGGGTGTGACGTTGTGAAATTAATGGCGTCGATCGGAAGACTTCCCATCGGACGTGGACGATCGCAGCGTTGCTGAAAGGAACGAGAACACATAATCGTTTAGTAAACGAAACGTTACTGTCTTTTCCTTCACGCAAGGAATGTGGGAAAGATAGACAGTTCCTCCTGCAAAAGATAGACAATGAACTCCATAACTAATTATTTGGCAGTTTCGACTGGACATCGTCAGGACCCAAAAGCTTTTTGGAGTGGGGCGTTGAATAAATCTAGGCCATATTCCAGGATCGGAAGTACGAATTGTTCATACAAGCAAGTAGAGAGTATATGTGAAATTTTGTACCTTTGATCGATAACGTTTAGTATTCGCATGCTGCCGAGTGTTTTCTGAGCACTGTTGGATAAGGCTGTTGACATTCATTGCGTCTTTTGCCGCAAACTGTACGCCAAGATCGGCGAAGTTACTATCATGCGGTGGCTCAGTGTTGCAGAGGGCGAGATGAGGGTATCGGATGGATGGGTGTTGTACATCATAGCACATCACACATTTAGCGGGTTTCGTAATAGTAATCCAGATCCAGACGGTGTCACTGTGAGGAAAGTTTTCTTAAAAAAAAACAATGAGCACTACATAGTTTTAAGGGCCGTACCAAAGAAGACAAAAAGTTAGTATGATCGATAATACCAGCGGAAAAATAAGAGAAGCTTGTAAACAACCAAGAAGGTACAAGAGAGCCAAATGCTGTCTGAGATGATGAATAAGGTCTTACATGTTGATTATCCTTGAGTTGGAAAGTAACTTGCGTCCTTTATTATCATATCCCTGAAGGCTATTTAAATTCTGCCAAATCAATAGCGCTACCATCTATTTTTCTACAAAGACAAAAGACTTTCGTACAATTCAACATTGGTTTTTCATTGAAGAGGTAAACGTTTTGTTTGCTGGATGAAATATCCCATGTGGGGAACATGTTTGGCATTGTAATGGTGCATTGTACAGCTTGCAAAGAGTACCGAGAGTGCATGAGCGTCGTTGATGTTGTTGCTGCAGATGTAATCGGTATCGTCGAATGTTGAGTTGGTTGTGATTGTTTCGACACCATTGTGAAACGTTGCCGTTACCGATTTCTTTTTTGTTTCACGTCCCATTGGCTATTGCCCGTTACATTCGTCAATGCTGAGTTTCTACATTCTGTTTCAGACCTTCTGCTGTACTTAGTCATTGGCAAGGCATTTATCAATGTCCTATCAACGACTGTTACTTTCGGTTTCAGTGATCCGAGCTATTTGAAAGCAAAGGCACAACACCGTCTTTACTCCTTGGCTCTGTTCTCACAATACTTTCCCGGTATGTACTGGGATTGGTTTCTGGATTGCACTCATGTCTTTTTTTGTTTATTATCGTGTGAGCTGCATAACATTTGTCCCAAGCCATCTTTGCTGTATTAGTGCTCACACTCATCGATGAAAAGTAAACGCTCATTGCCAAAGCTTTGAAAAAATAATACTGTAGTTATCAGAGTGGGAGTTGAGACATTGATGGTAGGACTTCTTGTAAACCGATAACTAGAAAGAGAAAAGCTTTATCCAGTTGTCTATGAGGTGAACCAATAATGTGTTATGTAAATAACGCGATCATTGGTTTCTTCAATGAGACAATGAGAGTCCTGGGTGATCTGTGGTAAAAAAGGAGCAACAGTTGAATTACCAATTGATCAGAAGTAGATGTGGATAAATCTAACGAAACAATAAAATTTTTACAAGTTCATCTGGCGATAGCGGAAATAGTTCGAAGAGGATGCCTGAACGATATAGAAAGGATGTCGGGTACGGCAATCGGACCACGATGTGTATCATCAATGGCGTCAATGGCAAGTCCAAGTCAATGCATGAAACTAAGCGTGATCTGTTGACAATATCAGCGTGTATGGCAGGCAGCAAAGCAAACGTGGTGAAGGACATTGCCAATTTGTAAGGTTTCTTTTTCTTTTTCTTTTTGCTTATAGTATGTATCACAGTTTCAGTAGGTTGACGAAGCTGTTGCACCTACGAATTCTCAATGTAGACAAGTTGGGCGAAGTGGAGCTGCGGAGCACCTATTACGATCCTTTCATATCCGAACTCGTAGCCGACCAAGATCGTAACGTCGCTCACCACTGGGCAAACAAGTCTCCAGTGACGATGCGTCCGACATCCAACCCGACGTCATTCTCTCGACTATGTTGCAGCGCGACGTCTGCTACTGGTTGGCTTCGGAGAAGTAAGACCTGGAAATTGCTCTACAACCAAGCGTTCTGTCTGCGTTAATGAATTACCCCTCAGTATTGCTTGCAAGCGGTTCATCGACAAGTAGAACGTACGCAGCTGCTTTGCATTCAAGATGAATGGGTATGCGATTTCATTTTTTGTAATCACCAAGAAACAACAAGGCCACTACACATAACCGAGTCTGCTACGATCACCATTGCTACCTCCTTATCCAATCTACAAGTGTTTGCGATGCACAAAAGCTTGGACTTATTGGCGAAGGTTGGTCGCTGCTTTTGGGAAAACTGCCATATCACCGAGCTTCCCATCGCCTTTCCCCAGCAATGCTGATGAGATTTCTATGGTACCCACAACAAATTATCTGCAATAACTCTCAAGTCGAGCTCCAAATCGCGTGGAACGTCGTCGCGCTATGAGTCCCTCTTTTTCATCCCCATTCCCCTTCACTTGTATTCAGTTTTCACACACTATGGGAAATTATCTCATATTGTCTGAAATTTCTATACAAAACTTGAACAAAAGGGACGAAATTCAAAATCTCTTCCCGTTGTGCCTCGCAGCTCTTATTAGGAATTGGTGCAGGGCCTTATCATCTTGATAGCGAACACCTCCTCGTCAACAACATTATCCGCCGGTTCAACTCTGTGCACATCAACAACATGTCATTCGCTTCCTTTTTATAGAAAACTGATATGCCAATAATTTTATACGGTACTTATGTACTAAATGATAAGTAAAAATAAACAAGGTCAATGAAATGTGAACACGACCTCATTTGGACATTAAATTTCAAAGCAACAACGGTATACAGATTTCCCTGTTCCCCTTTCTTACCGGGCTAAAAAGGACATGCTTGAATAGCGGAACGCTTATTGGTTCTAAAATAAAATATAGTTTAAACATCTGTGAGAGAAGACGCTGGGACAAAAATGATTCGTATACTAAGCGACATTTTGCTCGCTCCAGATTCCCATTTTCTTACTGATTATTACAATGTTCAATTTGGTTGAAGTGCACAAAGGAGTAAGAAAACAACCGTGTTGGTTTTCCGAAAAAAAGTTTATTGTCAAATTGGGTAATTTATACACAGCAGATACCAGTCTCTTCACCAGCAGGAGCTTGGCTCTTGGTGTAGCATTCGTTGTTGCACAAGTAGTATTTGCCGTTGGATCCACCTTTCTTCTTGTTAAAGCAGTTATGAGCGCTCTTCTTAATCAAAACCTTGCTGCAAGTAGTATCACAATGCTCCTCAATGGCCTCTTTAGCTTCAGCTTGGGTTCGAATATCACGTTCGGAACACAATGCGTTCACTCCAGTACCCGAGAAGGCGATGGTCATGAATAGGGCAACAAATAGGATAACGAAACGCATGTTATTGTAAAGTTGGATCTGTAGAGCAGTTTGAGTATTTGGTTTGTTAGACTAAAGTAGCAGATACCTGAAATCAAACGCTAGCAACACAAAGTAGCTTTGACAAAAACTTGTAACCCTCTTTATATATGTTGTTGGAAACGCCTTTTCTCCACGGATGCATGCATTGTACGTGTGGAACGTTAAACCGAAACAGAGGCGTAATGCGCCCCACATTCATGAAAACATTGACAATCATATTTCTTTTGGTAAAAGAATATAATTTATATGTCGATGACTGAAACCACAATGTTCGTTGGATATAGATATAACAAATGTATTTATTTTGACGTGAGGTATCTACTACAGGAGATAGTTATGAAATGCTGATTCATTTTTTCTAAGCCCTGTCATCTTTGCTGTTACACGATGAGGAAAATGACTACTTTGATAATAGCGGGTTGTCAACTTGTGAGATCGGAGTAAAGCATTGCAAAACGTGCATAAGATTTGTAGTTGGATCTCAATGTCTACTGATGCGTGGACTACGGAAACTCCCAATACCTCCGTACACCGATATATTCGTCCACTGGTTTCCATTTAGTTGTAAGTTTCGTACTGGTAGATGTGGTGTTGTTATTCTGTAGTGATACAGTGTCCACCGTTAAATAAAACGCCTCCATCAGCGCAAAATGATTGAAGGCAGGCGGAAAATAGACAGTATGCGAGAGTTGAATTCAATCTCCATCGAATTCAACTGGCGAGCACCGTACACGTTAAACTTTATTGTATAGTTTAATCGAAGACGCGTCCTCATTGGCCTCTAAGCAGCCTTTTGCCATATTTACCATAAGTTTATTGTAAACTTTATTTGTCGTACAATTTATATATGCGCTGAAAACCAAAATTGGATATTCATGCTAAGCCGATCAGCGGTCTTTCGTTTAGGCGTACCAGATCTATCCAGTTGCGAACAGGAAACCTTAATTACGCGAGGAAAAAAAGGTTTAAGATTTATAGAAAGGTAACGCAAAGGCGCCAAACAAGGCAAGGAAAAAACATTGGGCTTGGGAAAAAGAAGGTAAAAGAAGAAGGGTATGATCAAAGATTCAATATGATTAACACCAGAGACAGGGCAGAAAGACTAGGTGATAACTAGTTACGGGGGAATGTCTAACCAGAGAAGAAACGTAGTAACTTGATTTGGATCTGGACGAAAGTTGCCGTCTCTCTGATATAGATCTTCAAACTGTCGAAGCAGATATGACAAGACTAGTATGCGCATTGCCAATGTCCGATCCTGGAGTGTAATTAGCATCCAGGAAATCGCATCCAGGAAAACAAGTGGTACATCCAAAGCAATTAAGAGCATTGAAACAGTAAATAACGGGATGGGTACACAGTTGATGCCGGATGGAGCAATCGCGGCATGGACAGAATTCACCACTAGTCATCCACTAGTCATCCACTAGTCATCCACTAGTCATCCATTAGTCATTCATTAGTCATCTATCCAAGTCTTTAACAAGCACATCCACCGCCCTCTCCTCGTATAATTGATAGCCAGATGATTGGTTCGACGCCTAGGAGAGGCTAGTAGGCTTTAAAGGAGAGTTTAACTTTTCCTCGGAGCAGGTCGACGATCCAGACATATCGGAAGTCATATATGTGTTTGTGCAGTGTTGTACAGTCGATTACGGATCATGGGTGTGGAACGTTGCGAAATTAGGGAGTGGATCGAAGGGCTCGCCATCAGGTGTGTCGGGAATTGCGGAGTTGTGGTGGGGAGGAACGAGAACAGAAGTTCGTTTGATAAACAGATTTACTTCATAGCATCACGACTTGTTCCTCCATAGAAGAAATATGAGGAAGATATGTGTTCCTAGGTAGGCAAATCAACAGTGAGACCATCGATTATTCTTTGGCAGTTTTGACTGGACATTCTCAAGCCCCAAAAGCTACTTTGGTGTGGGGCTTTAAATAAAGCTAGGCCATATTCGAGGATTGAAGATATAAACTGTTTATGAATACAAGTGGGACTAATTATGGGAATCCTGTGGTGCTTAGATTAATAACGTTGAATAACCGCATACTGTCAAGCATCTTGTGGGCATTGTGGTGCACAAGGCCGCTGATATCCGTTGCGTCTTTTTCCGTAAATTGTACGTCCACATCAGTGAAATTATTATCATGCGGTATTTCAATGTTGTAGAGAGCGAGATGAGGGCGTTGGATGGATGGGCAGCGCCCATTATAGAGTACCACATATTTAGCGGGATTTAATAAATAACCCAAATTTAGAAGGTGTCACTGTGAGGGAAACTTTTGTAAAAGAAAAAAGATAGTGAGCACTATATATTGTACTTTAAGGGCAATACCAAAGAAGACTAAAAGCTTAATGATGACAAGAAATATCAAAGAAAAAATTGGAGAAGCATGTAAACCAACTAAGAAGATACAGAAGAACCGCGTACTGTCTGAGACGGTGAACAAGGGCTTAGTGCTGATTGTTCTTGAGCTGCAAAGTAGTTTGCGGTCTTTGTCGTAATAACCTTGAAATCTATTTAAATTATTCTGAACCAAAGGCACTACTGTCTATTTTCTACAAAGTGGTAAGTCTTTGGTGCATTTCGACATCGCATTTTCATAGGAGGTAAACGTGACGGCAACGTTTTGTTCGCTGAATGAAATTTCTCGTGTGGTAAAAACGTTTGGCATTGTAACAGTGTTGTGCGCCTTGTAAATAGTATTAAGAGTGCGGGAGTGTTGTTTATGTTGTTGTTGCAAATGTAATCGGTATCGCTGAATGTTTAGTTGGTAGTAGTTGTTTCGTTCCCGTTGTACAACGTTGCTGTTGCTAGTTTTTTTTTCTTCCGGCCCCAGTGCTGGGTTTTAAGCATCGGCATGACGGTCTAGTGCATTCCAGCTATGGCCAGATGCGCATCCTGCATAACCCCAAGTCGCTCAATGAGGGAATTTGTGTCACCATCTCCAAAATAAACAAGGCGCCCGCGGAAGAGAAATAGTTCGACTTTGTAGAGAAAAACAAGCTGAACAACGGGAAAAGAAAAAGTAGCTTTCCTTACGAAGACGACCATGGGAACGCGTATGATGAAGAAGGGTGTTATGCTATCAATGTGAAAATGGAGCAAAACAAAACAGAGGTCTTGTAAAACCTCTTAAATATGAGCAGCTATCAGGATTTACAAAAGCAGGACGATAAGCGATGTTGCCATGGTGCCAGTTATAGCCTTGGCATCAACGCGTCAACATCAGCCCCTAAAAACCCGATCCAAATCAGAAACTGTGTCGCCGGCAACTGGAACGAGAATCATGTACACAGAGCGCAAAAATACACGACACTCTCCTCTTGCGTTAGTATTATCAATTCGGATGATGAACCCGTGTCTTTGTCATGATCTTCTCACTTTCACCTGTCTACATTGCCCGTGCATCAATTAAGGCTTTTGCATTTAATAAATTAAAAAAAGTGAAAGACTGTCCCGTTTCTCAGATGCCAAGGTCCTCAATGGCAGCATCGTGATGCCATGGCCCTCACAGGGACATAGATCTGGACGGATCTATATGGCAATTGTCATAGGGGACGAGCTGGGCGGTTGTCCCATTCTCTCGCGTTTTGTGTGAGCTGAAAGCAAAGACAACAACCAAACGATACATGTACAGATTCTTTAGTGATGGGTGGGGGGGAATAAAAACCTTATGATGAGAATAGAGATGGATCTGAGAGATGATGTTAACGATTTCTCGGATCTGATCATAATCGATGCGCTTTTGGTGGGTTGCCTGTACTTCCATGCCCATACTCTGCACAAATTGATATTTAAACACTGCGAACATAGATTATTGACATTAAGTACAACTTTTTACCTTGAAACAGAACAAATGATCAAATGTTGTGGCCATGGACTTGGACTCATTGGAAGATTTGAGCAAGAATGAGGTGCCGATTGTTTTGGCAAAGAAGAGACCATTGACAGATACGAGCACGTACATATATCCAACGAACCCTATATGGATGCCCCCAAAAAATTGTTGAACTCATTTTCTATTAATCATTCCTTTCTCTTGCAGCAACCAACAAAGTCCAAACCAAACACTCTGGTTGAAGCCTTGGCCTGGATTCAGAGATCGCAAGTGGTTGAGGATGGTTGCGCTTGTGCGAAGGTACTTCTTCTGCCACTCTGTGGTGGCTCCAAGAGCTACTGTTGGCCGCTTTATCTCCACTGAGCAGAGCCCACAGATTTCTTGATTAAGCCATGATAGTGAAACAGAATATCGGTTTTGCGGCCAGATACCAGCTTATCACGGCTAGTGCCAAGTAGAATATCATTGTGTTGTATGGCGGCCTGCGTGTAGTTCGATTCCACCTCACCTCTATAAAGATGAAAGAAACAGTATTGATACGGCTTAGAGTATTTGCCAACCATCTATTTTCTTCCTACTCAGCAACCTTGATGCTTGTGTTGGAAAACAGGTAAGTAAAGGTCGAAGCGTGCTTGTCACCTTTCGGTAACCCAACCGGATTTTGCGAGTCAAAAGATAGCACTGTGTGAGGAAGTAGAGCGCGGGGGCAAACGTATTGAGCTTTACCCCAATTTCATGCTGGGTTTGCATAAAACAGATAAACAAATCATCCACTCACGTGTCGGTGAAAAAACCGAAAGCGTGTAATTTAGCGAAAAAGACATCCTCTCAACTTCCGTTTTATATTGCAAACCCATCGAGTTCCACGACTTCACAATGTCAATTGCAACTATAAATTCGGCATTTACACACACTTACGATTAAATCTCGATTCATGGGTAAGCAAAGGACTGGCTTAACCCCAGAGAATTCGCATAAGCATTCGTTGAACAAGAGGATGCGCTGGTGATTGACGCCGACAAGCCTTGAAGAAATAATGCAATATCTTCAACATAATGTGTCAAAAACAAGAACACTATCTCGCATTACTTTGTGTTGTGAGGACATGAAATAATTTATGAGGCCAAAAGCATTCAAGACGAATCTTTTTGAAAGAGTTTGAAAGCGAGCATCGGAATTGGATCGCAAAAAAGGCGGATTTAACACTGTGAAAATATATGCGGCCATTAGTGGGAAACCGCTCAGACGTGATTTAGAAAAGCAGATGGGTTCAGAGACAGCTGCTGGCGAGCCTTTACAGGGTTTATTGCCACACTACGGAGCTAGGACTTGCCATAGGTGGGCCTTCCCTACTCTGATCTATCATACTTAGTAATTGCTCTATCTTGCGAAAGACAATTTTCCAGAAGGACATGGAGAAATTTTCATTGAGTTAGTAAATACTATATAGCACGAGGGCCTTGGGCATGCTGCAAGGCGGTAAGAAGACATGCTTTAGCAAAAGAGCTCATGATACTATCAATGATGCCAACTCTGATTGCACCATTAATATCAGCATCTCCAACGCCGCTTGCGCCTTATACTCAAACGCCTCGTCCATAGATACTAGCGCCTCATCCATCGGTTCCGTGAATACTAACGTCTTTGAACTGCGAATGTCGACATGGATTGAAAGCCATGGTTCTCATCATGGGTCTGAAGAAGGTAATGTCCTCGACACAACATGCCTGTGTTGTAACTCCCTTTTTTATTTAGCTTGTAAACAAGCCATTGAGTGAAAGGGAGATGCCAATCCTCAATGACTTGATCGATAACCTTTCATTGACATTAGCCATCAACTTGCGCCTTGCATTGTCGACATGATCCGTGGTGGCTGCATTGAATCGTCAAAGCATTTTGTGGATCTCAAGTAAGAATGAGATACCAAAGATTAATAGAAAATAAGAGACAAGAATGATCAGTGACTGAACGTAGGATGATGTTTATTCAATACAAACAATTGGTCTTTTATACTCGCATAGCTGTTAGTCTAGACGGACTGGACTGACGATAGACAGATTGTTCTCTCATGTAATTTGTGCTCACCTTCTTTAATGTGGTCTTGTAGAGGACCGTGAATAGCTCAGAGAAAAGCATTGTATAAAGAAGCAGTGATACAATCGGTCTGTCTGTGCCTGTAGAAGTCATTTCAAAGTCCTCTTTCAGATACAGCAGAATAAAGGGCACTAATCTTGGCTATACGCTAGATAGCTACGCACGATTAACTATGAATAGAATATCAGGCACGACAGGAAATGAAAGATACGACCATTTTTCTTTATTTCATGAAAGGATTTGCCACTCAGGCATTGTGACCATGATGAACGAGGACCACTACAACAAGATTGCCAAGTATCTTCATCACAAGGCCATATCAATGAAGCTGATGTGGAAGCATGTATCAATCGTTTCAAAAATAATAGTTTGGATGAAACGTCAATCAGCGCTTTTAACTAGCACATCGCCATAATGGAAACAACCTTTGCATGGTTTAGGGCACTTATGCTTTTTGTTAGCACATCATAAGGTTGACTCCGGCATCAAAGTGTGCCTGTTTGGAATTCGTGGCATGCAAATCCCTCTCCTCAGAGCAAAAGCCCGTGGTTGCCAACTCTACCGCTTGACCAAGATCCTCGAATTGCTATGAGTTAAAAACGATTCCACATCTTGATATCTAATCATACCTAGTGCCTTTTGCAGGCATACATACTTGTTGTTAAAACCACTGTGTAATAATGTGAACATATCGGATACGACAACCTGCTACTATTTCTTCTACCCATTTGCTTTTCTTTATTCATCTTTTCTATCTCATCTGTAACACCTCACATATGTGACGCTCACTACAGAAATGAGTTACCAAGCATTAACAAATCAACATATTACTTCCAAGTATAATTCTTACGCTTAGAAATTGAACAAATAAGTATGACTATGCAAATATTATAGCTATCCTTAATCGTAAGCTGGTGCCTAAAAAAGATCAAAAATGAACGTCCATAACGCTATAGTACGATTAACTGCCTTCAGTATTGATTTTATTAAAAATATAAATAAAGATACTAATTTTGATAATCTTCCGCATCCTATAACGAATAGAGGGTTTCTCGTTGAATACGATATTCTTGACCAAGTTGACGTCCTTTCTGCACCTCCTCGTTCACCAAATGAAGCAGTTCAGCAATGGCATCGTCATCCAGCCCTTCAATCGAATTTGTCAGCGCGTTTCTGAGAGCTATCATCGAACTAAAGTTGCTTGGCTTCCATAGACCACAGGTGCGAGTTGTAATCATATACAGCCTTTTGATCCACCGTCCAACACACCCACAACCACTGAGGTAGCTGCGATGCAATGCAGGGAACACATTCAAGCCAGCCGAGTCCAGATAGCTAGATAGGCGGACTTTCTGTAAAAGTGGCAGCTGCAACGAGGCAAAGTTTACGCCGAGCGCTGCCAGGTACCACTCGCTTGCCGCTCCGCCTCGACTACACCGATGACATATCCCGCTGATCTTGTTCCAGTCATACTGGCGCGCAATGCGGTCGGCAAATTCATCTTCTCTGAAATGCACACCAATAGCAGAAGCGATTGTTATCAAGAGCTGATGATTCGCCTTGCCCTTGACAGCTGGTTCCGGAATTTGATTGTATATGGCTAATATGCTTTCCACATCAGAGCCTTTAAACTGAAGGAATCTCGCTAGGGTATAATTGTGTCGAGCGGATAGAAAAAAGTATGCTGTTCCAGCATATGTCCATCGATCTTCGAAATTGTAGTCCTCTGAATCCCAAAGGTCTGGAGAACATGATGCATGGATTTCAGTAGCAGTACAGTCGCTACATAAAATACTGCACAAATTGGCTTCACCGTTGGTCCATTCATCATAGCTGTCGACAAGACAGCCCATGATCAGATTTCTGAGGCGAGCCCTTGCTCGGCGACCTTGATCTTTGTTCAAGTCCTCGTGTGATTCAGCGTTGAGGAGAAAATCTGCATAACATGCGGAAATCAATAGTCGCTGTCGTTCCTCTGGATTGATGGAACAAAGCCATGCGGGCTGAATAATATGTCCCTGCGCTTGTCGCTGAACTTCGCAAAGTTTCTCATAACCTAGAATGGCATTTAATCCCTGGTCAGACAGCCTGCAGTGTTCCAGAGTTGTATGATGAACCCCGTGCTTCTCTTGCTTTTCTTCCTTAATTTCGTTCCAATCGCTGTCCGACAAACATGCCTGAGAACAAGCAACCAGTTTATTCCGAAGGATTGGATCGGCACTCAAGACACGGTCAGTCATGATTGGTATGGCAATGCTCGCGGAGCTGTGCCTGCCTTCAAATGACTTCCGAAACTGATGGCGCCAAGAGATAGCTGTGTTGCTCTTCCCAACATCACTAAGACGTTTTGCTGCTGAATACTGCAATGCCCAATCACCGTAGTTGCCGTCGAAAGAGTCAGTATCCAAAGGACCACCACCAGTGGATCGCATAAACATTGCTGCGAGTTTCGCATCGTCATAAATTGCTTCTTGAGGTAGTTGGGGGATGGTATATGCAAAGTTCATCGTTTCCATCAAGATTTTGCTCTTGTAGCTAGCAATGCAAGCAGCCGTTGCTTCGCATGGCGATTCTGTAACAGTCTCTTCAAAGTAACAAATAATTTCCTTTGCAATACGTTGACTGATTTGCTGTTTCAGGTCAATATTAGGTATAACTGACTGAATGGTTGTCGTTGTATGATCGCCTGCGATAGAGTCCGGAGCATGCCTGTTAGAGATAGCGGAGACATGTTTCTTGCATCGGTCAAGGCTCTCATCCTTGAGATATGAGAATGTACCCTTGGCCAGATTGCTCACGGCAGGCTCATTCACAGATTTGCATATCTTCGAAATGACTTGCTTGTACTTGTTCTCGGGTGTCTTATCCGAGGTGCGATCAAAGCTTATAAAGTTATTCTGTTGATGAATATACTTGCCGTTCTTTAAAGGATTAGATGAATGATTCTCTGGGACAGGTGTTGAGACGGGCATTACTGTGTATTATCAAAGAGATGTGCTATACAGAGTAGGGATGCTAAGAGCAGATAATGGTATAGGTTTTGTAACGACGAAATGTTTTATATGTATTCCTATTAAATTACATTATAAACTAAGAAGGCCAGTGCGACCGTATTACCAATACTCCACTACGTGCAGTTGCACGTTTTTTTTTTTTTTTTTGCGTGATGTCCATCAGGTGAAGATTTTTTTAGGTTTTTAAAGTCTCACTAGGTCCGCTGGCATTGCCAATTTTTCATAACATTTCCGAGGTTGCGCATTTCTATCTCTAGAAGGATTTACTTCGCCATCTTGGAGTATTGTGATGATATGAAACGTTTTGTCCGATTAAAAGTAATGTCCCTTCGATTACCACGTTAAGGTGTGCAGCAATCTATGGGGGAAAAGTCATACTTGTACAGCGAGCAGGGCGGAGTTGAAGAGAAAAAAGGACAACAAAAAGTTTCTTTGAGATTAGTGTTTGTTTAAATGAGCCTTGCGTTGGAAACAGTACTCTTTGCATTGGATTAAAGTGGGCCTCGAAAAAATAAATTTACATAATGGTGAAATTCATTGTGTTTCAGTGAAATATTCCATCCAGAAGAGTTACTCTTTATTTTTTCTTTCGTAGAGCAAACCCCTCTGAGGAAATATAGACAAGGAAGTCTTTTGATGCTCTGTTTTTTAATGAGAACATTAATGATCCTTCTAATTGCTACAATTCTATTTCTTTTTACAGATGAACGAGGATCTCATGGAATAATTTATTAGGTGAAACATGCCCTTTGAGTGTCTTGTAGTGTATCTGGTCCCAGACATTTTTTCATATTTCTTGACCGTGAATCTAGCAGGACCCGGTCCACAGCGGGCTTATAAGTTGATTTGGGACATACTCCTTACTAATTTAAGGGTTCTTCTGACTTGGATTCATACTGTCATTCCTGACATGTCATCTCCTGTAAAACAAATCTAACTATAATACATACATGACACGAGAAAAGAATAACTATAATCCATTTCCGAGATGTACTAAATAACCACTCGTATCCGATCCATGTACACACCGGAATATGTTCGTAGTGCTATCCTTTTATAAATCGGTGCACATTGTCGTATCCGACATTTTTCATATGTTATTCAGGCATTCTTTTCAGACTGTTTCCGTTATCGCCAGATGAACTTGTAAAAAGTTTATTGTTACACCAGATTTATCTACAGCTACTTCTGATCGATCGGTAATTTAATTGTTGTCCCTAAATTATCTACCGACCATTGCCTCAGCGAAAGCACCAGTGATCACACTATTTACATAATGTACCGTTGGCTCATCTCAACAGACATATGGATAAAATCTTTTCTCTTCTCATTATTTGTTGGCAAGAAGTCTCATCAATAACGTCCCCCTTCTCATACGGTAATGTGACTTGTGGTACCGCAATTTTCTGTAGACTGCCCCCCTGATAAGGCCACCCATGACAAGCCTTAATTTATCACAGTGGAGAATGGCCAAGTTCGCCAGAACGTCCAGCACTTGAGCAAATACTGCATATTTGCATGTCATACGTCATCTTTTTCAAAACGCTTTCTCTACAGAAAATGGACGTATCTTTCTTAGATACGTTTGTATTATCGGGTGGTAGTGGTTATTTCGAACGACTATATCTCTTTTAACATTGAAAGTTATTAAGATGTTGCATATTTATTTGCCATCCTTCAGATCAGGAGGAAAATTTGTATCTATAAATTTGTGGAAATCCCCCAGTGTGGTTCTACTATAAAATATGAAACCGCTAATCAAATATGGTTCCTGTTTATTGATACGAATCTTTAGCCGCATTCCTAAAGGTGAAAAATTTAAATTGCAGCCTCCAGATATATTGCCAGAGCTGGCGGAATAAATTTTCCCTGATCCATACACTTTGTTATTTTTACCTGCTGCCAGGATTTATTATCGAATAGGGAATTTTGTAATCGTATAGAATTACTATTATTGTATTTGTTAACAGGGAAAAATGCTACTGACTGACCACTTATTTTGTCCATCATCTAATGAAGCGTACAATAGTGCAGTTTCTTCCAGTCTATCTGCCTTTATCTTTATCACTGGGCCAGTTTTCTTTTCCTTTCCGCCAACACGATTTAGTCATTCCCAAAATCCGCATTGCATGGATTACTTGAAAGGAAAGTGTGTTACGAGATCAGTGGTAACCACATGTACAAGAGGTGTTCAGGTGTTCCCCTTCTGCATGGGCCGCATCTGAAAGTTTACCGTAAGGCGCCCTCTAATAATCTAATAAACCACATGAAACAACGTCGACAAATGAATCAGAGTAATGGAACATCAGTTCAGCTGCACCCTGTACGCCTGCATCTATACTTTCAGAGTGTTTGTTTCGCAAAACCAAAAGACAACGGGACTATATTCTTGTAAGTACAATTTTTATTGTCTGGGTATAATATTTCGCTGAACCACAACAAAACTAAGTCATTTTAAAAACCTATGTTATTTAGGGCCACTTTAATTCAATAAAAAAAGCATTACACCCAAAACTAGGTTATTTAAGCTGACATTAATCTCAAAGATCCTCTTGTGGTCTTCTTTTTTCCTCTCCGCTACTTCTCGCCTGCCGTATGATTATGGTGTTGTCCTTGGATTGCTGCGCGCTTAAATTGGTCGTTGACAGGGCGGTACGTTAACCAGAGAAACTATAAAAAACTAACACTTTCTATTGACTTGTTCACATCGTATCATCGCATAGCAATACGGTAGCACTCACTGGATTTATCTACAGAAACAAAAATGCAGCTACGGAGAAGTTATAAAAACTGCTAGCGCCTTCGTGACTGAAGGGGAAACCTTAAAACCGTAAAAATATAACCTCACATATGGATGTAATGTTAAAAAAGGTGTAACTGCAAGTGTGGACCCTTGATAATATGGTTATGCCAACTCCTTTTGACCTAAAAAGAAACAAAAGGAAATAAATACTAAATATTTAAACCTTCCATTTTCTACCTTTAGCATCCGCTGTTCAATATAGCTCTTCTTCAGCAAAATATGACAGTAACTGCCCCATCGCCAATTCCTGAGAATTACTCAGTTAATCCTCTCAAGAAAGGTACGCATGTTTATCAACGGGATATCTCTATAAGCTTTGACAACACTTCAGATCCAATATTTGAGGATCATTATAAGCAAGTCATTGTAAAGATATGCAAGTCTGCGAAAGATTTGGTCGTGAGCAATTTAGCCAAGGTCACATTTTCTTATCGCAAGGATGAGTGTCTTGATCGATGTCAGAAACACATTCCCGCCATCGCTAACAAGCACGTTACGGAGCCTAGTGCAGCAGATCATCATCAAACAGAAACCATTCAATCACTCATACCTGATATCGATCTGAAACAGCGGACAAATCAATGTATCTCAAGGGAGATCATTCGTTACTTTGAAGATATCAACACAGATTCCTCATGTGAAGCAACCACTGCTTGTGTTGCTAGCTATAGAAGCAAAATATTGATGGAGACAATGAACTTTGCGTATACCATCGCTCCATTATCTCAGAAATCTATTCACCCCGAAGTGCAACTGGCTGCAATGTTCATGAGATCCACTAGCGGTGGTCCTCTGGACAATATCTCCTTCGACGGCAACTATAGAGAGTGGGCGTTGCAGTATTCTGCCGCAAGGCACCTTAGTGACGTCGGGAAGAGCAGTACCGCCATCTCTTGGCGCCGGGAGTATTTGAAGCCATTCAAAGCAAGACACAGCTCAGCAAGCATCACTATACCGATCATGACCGACCATGTCTTGAGTACCGATCCCGTACTTCGGAAGAAACTAGTCGCTTATTCTCGTGCATGGTTGTCAGACAGCGATTGGGACGAAATTGGAGAAGAAAAACAAGAAGATCACCAAGCTTATCAGACAACTATCAATCACTGTAGGTTATGCAACCAAGGACTAAATGCCATTCTAGGTTATGAGAAACTTTGCGAAGTTCAGCGACAAGCGCAGGGACATATTATTCAGCCCGCATGGCTTTGTTCCATCAATCCAGAGGAACGACAGCGACTATTGATTTCCGCATGTTATGCAGATTTTCTCCTCAACGCTGAATCACACGAGGACTTGAACAAAGATCAAGGTCGCCGAGCAAGGGCTCGCCTCAGAAATCTGATCATGGGCTGTCTTGTCGACAGCTATGATGAATGGACCAACGGTGAAGCCAATTTGTGCAGTATTTTATGTAGCGACTGTACTGCTACTGAAATCCATGCATCATGTTCTCCAGACCTTTGGGATTCAGAGGACTACAATTTCGAAGATCGATGGACATATGCTGGAACAGCATACTTTTTTCTATCCGCTCGACACAATTATACCCTAGCGAGATTCCTTCAGTTTAAAGGCTCTGATGTGGAAAGCATATTAGCCATATACAATCAAATTCCGGAACCAGCTGTCAAGGGCAAGGCGAATCATCAGCTCTTGATAACAATCGCTTCTGCTATTGGTGTGCATTTCAGAGAAGATGAATTTGCCGACCGCATTGCGCGCCAGTATGACTGGAACAAGATCAGCGGGATATGTCATCGGTGTAGTCGAGGCGGAGCGGCAAGCGAGTGGTACCTGGCAGCGCTCGGCGTAAACTTTGCCTCGTTGCAGCTGCCACTTTTACAGAAAGTCCGCCTATCTAGCTATCTGGACTCGGCTGGCTTGAATGTGTTCCCTGCATTGCATCGCAGCTACCTCAGTGGTTGTGGGTGTGTTGGACGGTGGATCAAAAGGCTGTATATGATTACAACTCGCACCTGTGGTCTATGGAAGCCAAGCAACTTTAGTTCGATGATAGCTCTCAGAAACGCGCTGACAAATTTGATTGAAGGGCTGGATGACGATGCCATTGCTGAACTGCTTCATTTGGTGAACGAGGAGGTGCAGCAAGGACGTAGACTCGGTCAAGAATATCGTGCTCAACAAGAGACCTTATACTAATTGCAGTTTTCTTGAAGCGCGTTTATGCTATTCTAATCGTATTATAGTACTATCTATTTTATACAAAGCGATGATTCTTCTGCCCATCCTGGCGTTGTTTTTTCAGTAGAATGTAGAAGTGGGGGGCGGTGTTTGGTTCACTGGATAATGTTTTTTCTTGCTATCGTAACGTTTGGGCGTCCGCTCAATACAGATGACAATATTATAAAGCTACGTTATGCATATTGTAAGGGGTGCTGAGAGTGTGGGAGATGTTATGAATATTTGTTATTGTTGTCGCCATTGTGCCGGCCCCATTGCTGGGCTTTAATCATCGGCATGATGCTTTCCTTTTTAAGCTGGAATGGTTTGAATTTGAAGAGTCCTGATTTACTGTTGTCCAAACTCAAAAAAAAAAAAAAAAAGGTTTAGGTTGTTTGATTGTTTTAGATTGCGTGATTTTTCTAGTAATCGTAGACGACTCGTTAACATTACACCGTTTGGACGTGTAGCTAATAGCAGATACCTTCGGATCCCCCAAAAACGATTTTAGTTGTTTCACAATTGCGCGTTGCTATCTCCTAAATTGGTCTGACTTTTACCCTTCTGTACTAGCGATTGGCGTTGAAAATAGCGTTCATAATGGAGATGATTTCCTTGGAATCGCAGTGGAATTCTTGGCAGCCAATACGCTACCTTTATGCAAGCGTATAAATTTGACAGGACGTGGCAACAGTGCAAAATATGTCAAAGACAGTTTTATTGATTTTGCGCAGTCAATGCAACAGCGCGTTGTTGCATGGTAAACCCAATCCCATCCAATTGAGCATCTTTAATTTCTCTGACTATCCTTTTCCCATACTTTACCCAACCGGCTTACCATTCCGGATCAATTACATTGTTTTGATCAATGCATTGAGGATGTATATCGTCGTTTGTGCTACAGATGTTCGTTCTGCAGACTTCTGCAGCATGAGATTCACAGGGCTTTGTGTCATATTGAGACTGGATCTGGTTATTACTAAATATCTTCTGTAAACTAGTTTAAGGCTTACGAATATCTGCTGAAAGTCTCAACAAATTCCAAATTCGGGTGTAATTCTGGATCAAAGATTCTTCCTTCCGGTACATCCTTGCGAATACCTCTTCCACTGATTTAAAATCTGTTGTTAATACTTTATTGACACATACGTTTATATGCTATGGTCATACCTATGCTTCAGATCTATTGGTTCAGAAACAAAATACCTGCTCTCACCTCATCCTTGTCGCGTAAAATTGAACAATCTTGTCTATGTTGTTATCTCTATAACATGTTCAATTATGTTATCATAGTACGTATGTACGCTTTTTCTCCCTAGGAAACCTATTTTAAAATATATCCCCATCTATTAAGTTTTTATCTAAAACGTACTGAAACACAAACACACACACACACGCACACACACACACACACACACACACACACATAAAAAAGGCGTACAAACTGTCCGATATGGTATCATCAAGAGAGTCCGTCTTTTATGTAGAGCGAATTGTTGCCTCGAAAACAGCTTCCCTATCTTGATAGATGCCATTGCCAAATATTAAACAGGACAGGTACAATAAATCCATGGAGGCGGCCGCCCTTCCTGGGACCTGCGGGCGTCAGCTATGGATCACGGCACCCATCCCTATATACAAACATTGCCTTTGGAGACAGCAATATGGATGCAGAAGTCAAATAAATCAAAGGGGAACGTCGCATATGACAGCTTCGCATCTTCAAAACATATCAACGACTCGTTGATACTGAATGAAAGAAGTACTTCCCTGATGGATACGTGGTTGCTACTGCAATCCATATTTATGGTCACTGACAACCGATTAATCTATGATTAAATATTATACACGTCGATGTACACAACAGCTTCGAGATCAACAGAGCCAAAGTGGCGTGATATTCCTTACTGACGAGTTCAACATGATCAAGGCCTGTCACTAACCCCAAAGTCCATCAGTACCAGCGAGCAATTAGCCTATACATCTACTGTCGTATTTGACATACCATAAGTATCATACATGCTTTATCCACTAAATCTAAACGATCTTCATATGAGTTTCTCATACCATCGGCACTACATCAACAGATAAGGATCTGCATTAACCAGACTTAAGGATTACTATAATCTGAGATACTAGGACACTCTGCCATGATCTTAAGGTACCCCCGGCATATCCTTTCTCGTGATTGATGCAACAAGACAATTATGATGATTATGATCTTACCAATAGACACAGTGATTAGTAAGTGTTCCTGATTCATGCATTAGATGACCGCTATTCAGACTCAGCTCAATGACAGCTTCTCTGACAAGAAGATTAATAATGATTCATCGTCATCAACCCACCATGAACACTCAGTGCTTACGCGTCCTCTAATTACTAAGGTACTTAACTAAGCATTCAAAGAGTATAAATACTGCTGGTAGACATATGTAATCAACGTTAATCTTTTACTTCTGAATAAACTCCCGCCAAGAGTCTCAAAGTATTTAGTAACCGTTTCCCTTACTAATTCTTCACTAACCCGAAAAAGCAATGGAGCAATCATCTGTGTCCATCCAAAATACGACAGTCTATCCCAAAGTTGTATACCCCCCCCCCCTTTCCCTGGGGTGAGATGTCAAAGTTGCACGAAATATTACTTTAAAAGGGATCCCCATGGATGTCCATTATCATCATTCAACTCTCAACGCACGAACACGTTTCAATTCAACAATATTTTGAAGATCAACCAACCAACCCAGGTTCGGCTTGTGCAGTTGTCGTTTTACTAGGTCCTAGTACGCTCCTAGAGTGTTTGAAAAACTAGTACTGAATTTGTAATGTTCATAATGTGGTAAAGATAAGGATAAACATTAGTGACGTTTCCGTTTTTTACCACTTTTCGACTTGGAATGCAGGACTGGAGGACCACAAGCGTGCCTCATAAACTTTTTACACGGTACAGTACTTACATCTGTCTCAGCATGATGCCGCCTATTTTCTATCGTAGAATATAGACCATCCAGAATATTCTCGGTTATAGTCTAGAAATAAATGTAAGCAAAGTATTGCATATATCATTGGGGAAGCTTGCCTTCATCTGCATAAACCGTTCAAGTATGCTGGGGATTAAAGGGGCATCTGCTGGCGTTCGAAGCAGGTGGAGAGTTGCAAACTCAACCAGGCTATACAATCCATCGCCGGCAAGTGTCATTCTGAAGAATTTTATTTCGAGGCCTCAACAAGTTTTAAAAGGTCAGAGCTGATACACATAGATAATTGCAAAAGAAAAATGCTCACCTTGGACAAGCACACCAACTGCCATAGGGTCAGGCAAATCATGAAGAACAAGTTTGTCGATAATAATTTTCAGTTGCTTTCCTAGTCTTATAAGGTCGGATTCCTGTTTGTTCTCCTTGGCTTTGGTTGTCTTGACTTCGATGGTCATTAGTTCAAACTGGACTTCAGACGAGAGGTCGGTATTGTATAAAACAAAATCAGGCTGGAACGTCTCAGTACTTCCTGATTTTGGGTGAGGTGCCATCAAATACGTGCTCCTAAGCGATTATCAGCATCTAACGCGTACTAATCTATAGCACTTATAAGCACTACCAGTCACTTCGTGTGCGCGGAATCTTGCATACAGTGGATTCAACGATAGTCTGCAATGCCTGCTTTATGAATCCATCCTCCTTCAACTCATCATGCGGTCGCCAATGGTTAAGCCGTTCAACAATGTTTCGGAGTATTATCAAGCCGACAAGCCGCATCTCGTCTTTCGCAGTTTCTGCATGGCCAACCGCGGAATTGAGAGTTGCAGCAATAACGTCAGGATCACTATCATCATCGATCATGTCAGCAACAGTTTTACAATCCAGTAAAAGATCCGTTCCGGTGCGTTTTAAGTTAAGTTTTCTGTCAAACAATCGCAATATCGCATCCTTGGCCCGTAACAGTGACAGTACGCATCTTTGGGTATTTGACAAGAGGAATACAAAGCTCAATGATCTTATTTCATTAGTCAGTTAGTTATTCCCATCCTCACGCTAATTTTTTGATTCTGCTTACAGGATCCGTGCATCATTGAGACATTTACGGCTTTGTGCCCCATGAATTGATTCCTTACGATATAGCTGGCATTCCTTGCCCAAGTCAACATCAGGGATTGTAAAACTGAGAGGGCCAACCCGATTTTTCAGGGTATATTTCGACGAATCATAAATACGCATGACACGACGTTGAGGGTGAGGGTCATTACTTCCCCAGGATAGGACGTCGCTAATATCGCTGTCACTACCGTCGTTGCTGGCGGATGTTTCTACTCAAAACTGTAAGATAGTTGTAGAAGAGAAAACACCAATGCAGGAAAAGTACCTGGGGCTGTAGGCAAGTTACTAATATGCAAGTCTCGTCCGGCAACGTTGCCATAATTATTGTGTATTATGATCGGCCGGCCCGACGAACCGCTCGCTGCAGAATCTTGTTGCTCAGTAACGCCCCCTCCATCACTGGAATCGTCATCGGCGCAGGTCAGCCTTTTCTTTACCGTCTATAGCAAACATATTAAAGCGGAAACGTGTAATATATTCGGCTTCACATACTTTCCAAGATTCCAGAAGTCGCTTCGCTTCCTTGGACTGCGCTTTAGAGCCATTATCGCACGCTACGACCAGGCTCTTCTTCAACTGCTTCAAGAGTGTTTCGTGTGTCGCCAGGGGATCAGCTTGCTCGATACTGTGAAGAGCATTCTCAAGTTTCCAATTCTGCGGGTTTTTGATTCGTATGAAATAATTTTTTGGCATAGCAACGCGATCGTGAATGCAGCTTTGGCTAGGAGCAAGTTGCAAAAGTAACCAAATCAAACCCCGTCGTGACGTCTCATTGCTGGTGGTTGGGATTTGCTACAAAATCAAACATAGCTTGAGTGACTATAGATACAATAGAACGTCTGCACGGCCATTCATACGCAGAGAGTAAAATTCTGAACACGCACCTATTTATACAGTATCACTTACTTTGTATTAATCCATTCAGCTTTCATCGGTCTATACCATCCGCCTGTCAACATTTGTGAACCGTGATTTGCGCTGCATGTGTTCACTTCTGGGGTCTACGCGGCGAGTGGCTTCGTTGGCTTCACTTGCGTCTTGCTAAAAGCTTGGAATAAAAGGTTGGGAAATACTTTTACTCCAGCCGACCTGACAGGATAGCGAAGTTTTTCCCGACTTTGCTATGGATGGCAATCGGCATGCGCCTAATAAATGGAGAAGAAAGTGAAGGAAGAAAAAGGTATATTGTTCCGTTATCACACGAAGCTATAGATACAGTATCACTTACTTTGTATTAATCCATTCAGCTTTCATCGGTCTATACCATCCGCCTGTCAACATTTGTGAACCGTGATTTGCGCTGCATGTGTTCACTTCTGGGGTCTACGCGGCGAGTGGCTTCGTTGGCTTCACTTGCGTCTTGCTAAAAGCTTGGAATAAAAGGTTGGGAAATACTTTTACTCCAGCCGACCTGACAGGATAGCGAAGTTTTTCCCGACTTTGCTATGGATGGCAATCGGCATGCGCCTAATAAATGGAGAAGAAAGTGAAGGAAGAAAAAGGTATATTGTTCCGTTATCACACGAAGCTATAGATACAGTATCACTTACTTTGTATTAATCCATTCAGCTTTCATCGGTCTATACCATCCGCCTGTCAACATTTGTGAACCGTGATTTGCGCTGCATGTGTTCACTTCTGGGGTCTACGCGGCGAGTGGCTTCGTTGGCTTCACTTGCGTCTTGCTAAAAGCTTGGAATAAAAGGTTGGGAAATACTTTTACTCCAGCCGACCTGACAGGATAGCGAAGTTTTTCCCGACTTTGCTATGGATGGCAATCGGCATGTGCCTAATCAATGGGAAAGAGGAGGGTGAAAACGAAAGCATATTTGGGGTCGTAAAATAAAATGATTCTGTCACTTAGCTTTGACCTTCTAATCTAATACCTTGACTCTACGTCTATTCTTGTATAAGAATATGTATTTCTATATATCAAATCCTGATTAGTTACTACCACAGCAGCGTAAAATTTAGCACCTATAATTGTGACGGTAACACTATTCCCTCTCGGCACAGTATTTTTCACTGGTGAACCTTTTAAAGAATGACTAAAGTTGTTCTAGATATGTAAGGTAAATCCAGTCTCTTCAACGGAAACGCACTTAGTGAAAATCGAAGTCCGTCATCTCTTCCTACTCTTCAACATTCTCTTCTCATAAGTTTATTGCGTAGTATTTGGGGTAGCAGGAATAAAACGGATAGAACAACGCAGGATAAATACACTGATAGTTCTGTTTATTGTGGGTTGAAAGGATGATTACTAAATCTCTATTCGAGTAGAAACAGAACTGGTCTTCTGGAACAGCTCTAACTATTGGGCAGGATGTGACCGGCTTATAATCGATACTTCCAAATCTTCTGTTCTGTACATATACCAATACTCCGCGCAACTTTTGCATCCATGTACCATTTTAAACTGGAAGAATTACATGAACTTGATGGACACAAAATTGGTAGTCAACCATGACGAAATATTAGTAGGCGCCCGTAAGCAGTACAGGTCCTGGCTGCGAAATAGTTTCAAAATTCGAAACACGTAGGAGAGATACAGCCTTGCTAATTAAAATATTATCTATCATTAAAGCGGCGTAAGCAATAGTATTTTCCTTCTGCAGAAGGCCCTGTATTAATGGTGTTTTCGCGCGGAACGTGTATCTGCAATTAACTAACTGATTTGAATTCCTTTATCCGATTCAAATACAAATGTCTTCTTTAAAAGGGTATAACCTTACACGTTTCAAAGGGCGTTTACGTGCTTGCCGTGATGTTATTATATTTGATAGAATAAATAGAATGTATTGCAAAGAATACATGCGAGCGAAGTAACTTTTAAAACGCGTTATCTCACGTCGAAACAAAACAAGAGAGAAAACGGGAAAATTGGATGGTATCAGGCAAAGTGATGAGTGAGCGTCAAATATACGTCTCTGCGGGGTTGGTGAGATGTCTCTATTGTCTAAATTTAGTTATTAGTTCTATTACCGGAACTTTCAGTGAGGAGAAATAGTAAAGGCCATGTCCAGTAAAATGACAAATGAATCCCAGCAACATTGCAATATGATACGTAAACGATCCAAGCCAGCTTCAAACAAATACTATACACTAGACTATGAATATATAATTATTATACGGAGCCTTGTTCTGTAGGACAGTTCAATAAACGAGCTATGTCGTACCCTCATGGAGCGAGTCAGCACAGCTCAAGGAAAGCACCAAAAAATGGCATACAGTAAAAATAAATCAAACATCGCAAACCACTCCAGTGGAATTACATGATGACAACGATATGACAAATCAGTCGAGTCGTACCAATATATATATATACCCTACTTTTGACGCAGCAAATGATTCAATGAACTAAACCAATTTGAATTTGCGCAATACTTTTACAATGACTCAAACCCTCTTTACTCCCATCAAGCTCGGTAAAATTGATCTTCTGCACAGAGTTGCTATGTCACCTTTGACCAGAAATCGCGCCTCCCATGTCCACGTTCCCACGGATGCTATGGTCGAGTACTACAAACAGCGTGCAGTCCGCCCGGGTACATTGATTATGACTGAAGGCACTTACGTTACAGAAAAAGGTGGTGGTTATGGAAACGTCCCAGGTCTATGGAACAAGGAGCAATTGCTTGGATGGTCGAAGGTGTTCGATGCAGTACATGCCAAAGGATCTTTTATATTTGTTCAGCTGTGGAGTCTTGGAAAATCTGCTGCCCTTATGCCCAACTATTTGGCTGAAAGGGGCTACGATGTTGTTTCTAGTGCTGACATACCCGCCGGTGGCAAGATCGCTCGGAAGATACGTGCATTGACAACAGCTGAAGTCAAAGAATATGTGCAAGATTTTATTACCGCTGGAAAAAATGCTGTTGAGGCAGGAGCTGATGGTGTTGAAGTCCATGGTGCCTTTGGTTACATTTTTGAACAATTCTTGAACGAGAACCTGAACAACCAGCGTACTGATGAGTACGGTGGATCCGTTGAGAACCGTGCCCGATTTCTGCTTGAGGTTATTGATGGTCTAATTGAAGCCGTGGGTGCACACAAGGTCGGTGTGAAGTTCTCTCCCTACAACACGTACGGTGGCATGAAGGTCGGCCCGTTGGCTGTCGCTCAATACGCTTACCTGCTTGGTGAACTTCAGAAACGCGCGGATGCAGGCAAAGAACTGGCTTATGTACACACTATGGAACCTGACAGAGGAAACAAGTATGCCTCGGGCAAATCCCTTATTGAGGAGAACATGGAATGGGTCCGCACTGTGTGGAACGGCATCTGGATCCGCAACAAGGACATGACGCGCGAATCGGCTTTGAAGTTAACGTTGAACGATCCTAAGGTGATTGTTAGCTTTGGCCGTGATTTCCTTGCCAATCCTGATCTGGTGGATCGTCTCGAGAATGATTGGAAATTGAACCAAGGCGATCCAACTACATATTACTTTGGAAATGAAAAAGGTTACACTGACTATCCATTTTTCTAACCAGTGAAAGAGTGTTACACCCATCATCTAAATGACCATAGCTGCTGGAATATCTAAAATAACTAAATAAATGTTTGTTTGCAAACCAGACTGATTTACCAGTGAATATCGAATATTTTTTCCTTTTTTGATTATGTCTCAGACATGTAAAACGTCAACTTTTAATGTTGGTAGTCATCACCGATCATTCAAAGCTTAGTTCTCAAATCTTTTAATTGCAGAAAATAAATAAATAAATACTCTATCGATTTGAACGAGACTGAAAGATATAAATTCATTGAGCAACACTCTGAAAAAGCTCGAGGCAAAAAGAAAAAGAAAAGAAAAGAAAAGAAAACATTTGTAGCACTATTATTTAACCTTCTATAGCTCATTACCTTCCAGTACTTCCTTTCCGAAGTCATATACCTCTTTGATTATCTATCTTTAAAAAGAAACATTGACCACGTTATCATTATGTCTGCCCTTGAGAAGACTAGTCCATAAAAAAAAAAAAAGGTAACGATCCAGAAAGAAAAATCACCGACAAGAGCATACAATATGGGTTCACCATTTGACTCGTGACTCAAGTCAACTCGACTCATGGTAAACCCTACTATGAAGATGTGAAATATGAATGTCGTGATAGACAAAGTTAGTCAACTTCCCTATACAAAGACAACAAAAAAGTGACTAACAGTGTAATCCATACTTGTTGTACTGACTCACCAGATACTGCCAGCAAAACGAATACCTATGCTTAGGCCAATATATACGAGCCATCACCAAAAAGAGGCTTGTCGCATCCAACAAGATGTACGACGTCTATCGTCAAATGATAAACTAATCATACACACCTCTCTCCTTCCATATCGACAATCGGCGAAGTTGGCCGTCTTCAGAAACGCAGATGTCCAAACGGCTTCCTTTCGCGATAAGGACGCCTACTAACAGTCGGGTGATTATCATCGCAAAGCAAGGATAACAACTACATCAACAACTGTTTGGGGCTGTCGTTGCCAACAGGCGTTAGGTAGTCGTACTCTATGACCTTCCAACCGGCCTAACCACCCCCGAGTCCACCGAATAAACATCACATTAAAGAAGCTCCACCAATTGCTGGTGACGATAAAAAGCGCAGGAAAGCAAGTATTTATTTTCTTGTGAATTCCTACTGAATACCCAATCCAGAAGTTGCGTCACCCAGGTTGCGCTGCTTTAAAGCGGCGCCAAAAGCTGGAGCAGTTGTCAACTTACCCCAATGCAACTGTTTTCTGCAACCATTTCACATTGGCCCTACTTTGATGAGAGGGAACCACGAGAATGGACTCTGACTGAATTTGCCAAAGAGTTATTGGAAAGCACTAGTATCAACAATTATGAAAAGCTATTGTCTGTTATGCATGATCAGTTGGAAGCTGTGACCAAATTGGCAGCATTTTCTGATAGTGCGAAAGCGCGTGCTAGTACGTTTTTGACGCAGTGGAAAGTAAGGCTTTTTAAAAAAAAAAAAAAAAAAAAAATGAAAATGAAAAAAAAGAGAAGAAAAGCTATATGTCTTTCTTTTTCGTTTGCCAAAATATATCACATTTCTCTGATGTCTTACTTAGAAATACCTACCCATTCTCAAATCGACTTACGAAAACTTTATTTCTCTACGTGCATCTCAACCTTCCACATCTACTCCGCGTAGCAGTGTCAGTATTGGCCAAGTGCGGCATATTGAGAATATAAACAGTGGGAGTACTACCATTGTCGAACCAAGGCAAGAGTAGTTTATTTGGCTATACGGTTAAAATTTGACGACTTGCTGTTTTTTAATTTGTTTGTATATGTACTGTCGAGGCAGTCCACAGCTATCAAAACGACGTCAAATGGACGAAGATGCTGAGACAACAGAACAGTTATCACCTGCGCAGCGACGACGACAACAAACAGCTGAACTAGGCGATAATGAATGTGGTATTCGTTCTGGAGAGGGTTGATCAAACACGCGAGAGTACGGTGAGACGCCGATTTATTAGATAAAAAGGTGGTGTTTTGTTTACTGCCACTACACAGCTATCTTTTGCACCGCCTTCGGAAGATGATCGGTTGATTGTGAAAGGTTTCGACGTATCTTGGGCGTTTTATCAGTTTCAACTCAAAGTCAAGAATTGCAAGAAACCATTATTTATTGAATCTCATCTTCATCATTTATTGTAAGTGATAGAGGAGGATTCTGGTTATGATGCAGTGAATTGATGTGTAGTACAAGATACTATGGGCGTAAGTGCTTGGGTGATATATTGATCAAGCTGTCGGTTATTATCGCATTAGTGCCATCTGTGGTATTCTTGATGTAGTCGTAGACGAGGAAGTATCGTGAGACTCTTGTTTTATTGAGTTAAGTTGTTTACTTAAATTGGTCTACGTAATTTATATACTGTCGGAGCTGATATTACTGAAATGTCTGTTCAGATACGACACCATCTCCTCGATCTTGTTGATCAAACCAAAACGGATGCATGAAGACCTGCTGGATATCTTCCAGAAAAAAAATATGGACGAGTTTATTACTTATTTAAACTCATATTTTGGTGTCAACAAGAGGAGCGTTCCCTGGCAGTTGGTAAACAGAATTGCACCTATCATTGACGTAAGTTCAGCAGTGATAATACGTTTTGTTTGTGCGAATGCAAGTTTATGCCCTTTCTTGATTTTCTAAGCATTCTATCAGGATGTCTCTCGATTTTCTATTACAAGAAGCAAAGCAATTATCCGATTACTGTCTTTAGAAGAAGTGCTATCTGCCAATGAGTTCAAGCTAGTAAGATCGATGGCCAAATTGTAAGTGTTGTATAAAAACGAAAAAATGGGAGCCAGAGAGTAAGCGAGACTCTGAATGATGTTGTTTATTGATCTTTTCTTTGTGCTATTTAAATGTTTTCATAGTGCTTGGGGGTAATGGCGGAATAGAGGAGTTTGTAGATAACTTTAGATGATCCTTTACTAGATCAGTATTCTCACGTTCATCCTGATTAATTGTTATTCAGTGTCCGCTTATGATCTCAGCAACAGATGGAAGGAATTGAGACGCGTCTAGAATCCATATCTAATAAAGCAATCACCGCTAGTACCTTTAGCCGTGTTCAGACTTGTTGTTCTAATTACTGTATAGCAATGTAAACATGTCGGATACGACACCTGGTGTACTTCAAGAAGTCACAACACAACGATAACGCCAACGATCCAGCTTGGACACACCAACGTTTAATCAGGGTGTAGATCCATTATCAAACCGAAATCGCGCCTGTGTCACAAAATACTACTACCTCTGAAATCATCCTTCAGTGTGTCTATCCAACCATCATTTATTTTATGCCATAATCATCTCCTCTCGTTTGTTTTTTTCCTACACCTGATAATGAAGAGAAGCCACTCCAAGAATACTATGGTCACAAACGTAGTAATTATTCTATACTGCCTTTATAGTGGACTTGTCACAGAAGATTATTGACAAAACAAATATATATAAAAAGAAAAAAAAAGTGAGTGCTCATTGCTACCGTTAGCACAGCCGATCCCAAAAGGTCGCATCCATGCTGCTGAAAGATCCTAGTGGCCAGACACCACGTATCCTCATTGGCAAGCAAGTTCAGCCGGTATACATCTGGAGCATATGTTCCCACCCTTCCGCCCGAGTGTTGCATACGATTTCTTCGAATCAGTGTATAGCTATATGCTCAAAGCAGGCAAAGATTGCAAGGAATAAATCCTATGTAGTTTAAGTCAATAATTATATAAAGTTATTTGTATAGATTAGAGGAGGGAAAGTGCGGAGTACCATTACGTACAGTTACGTGCAACAAATGAAACATTGACGAGAATGGTTACACAAATGGGGTGAAGAAATGAAATCTTGTAAAATACAGTAAATAACAAAAGAGAAGAAATATTTACTTGCATAATTTTTGAAAAGTGAAAGAAAAGTAAAATAGAACGAAAAAAAGGATTTGTCCTTTTACATGTAATCACTTTTTGTATTGTCATATAATCGACATTTATTTCATGAAATTATGATCTGTGCGGACTTACAATTACTCACTATGCATCAATGCTTATGCCCCGGAATTAAGAAAAGGTGACACAGATTATGCTTAAACTTTAAAGGAACGTCGCTTAAACTTGTTTATTATCTTTGTGCAAATACCATTTAACACATATCCGGACGTTTTCACCAAGTTCCCCGTGATATTTTTGTCTGTGTTAACATTTTTTATGTCGGCTGCAAAAGTATCTTGTGCTCGCGTTACCAAACTTTTTTGGGGAATTGTTATGGACACTCAGGAGGAATTTTTGAATAAAAGCTAATTGTAAACAAACACGGACGGAACCCATTGGCTTCAATACACTAGATTTCCATGAGCTGAGTGCCCGTAAACTGATTGTCTGTAAACGGATTTCTGCAGTCATATCCAATCAATCACTGAATCTCAACTCTAATCACAATATAAAGTAGTGTTCCCACTTATCCTCCATCAAGACTTGCCTTCTTTTCAGTTAACGTACACTCAATGTACGGACACCCAGTATACGAATACTTTAATATCCGTTTAGAAGACATTGCATGAATGTCCCTAAAGCGCAGATCCTGAGTCTCCGTAGCGATTTCCTTTTTTTCCTTTTGCCACAAAGGGGGTTTCCCTTCTCCCTTTGACACCAGACCGGGCAAGAACGAGGATGTTAGAGCAACGCAGTGTTCATTTCCATAATAAAGACAACTCGTTTTCACCGATGTCGCAATTCATGCAATCTTACAACGCAAATTATACACAGAGACGGCAACTCATAATGACATTTGTACAAACATGTCGAGGTATTTGATATGAAAAAATGAATCATCAAGCTATACCCACCTGTGATTGGCACAAATTCCAGGCACAAATTGCGCTTGATAAGCAAGTGTCAGAAGCACAGTGACGCTTTACCGCTTCGAAGCTTTACCGGCAAAGCAGTGCATATCCTACTGGCGAACTTGAAGGAGCAGAAGGTGGAAATTTTGCGATTAAGCTTCTTTCAGTAAAGTAGCGTACTACAGGAAATCTACCACTTTATTGGATATCGTATTGCAAGATACAGCGTTCAGTGTCGATGAGTGAGTTAGGTTTTTGGAGAGGTGATGTGCATGCATTAACATGAGTTGAAAACTTAGTGGTGAGAAAACAAGCAAGGCGACCTAGCTGGCTCGTACAAAGAAATGCCCAGCTTTGTTTAGACAGTCAAGATCGCAGTAGCACAAAATATGGCCCACCACATTGATCCTATTATTGGAGTAAAAGAAATTGTATCTGCTTGCCCGAATGAAAAAGATAAGATACCACTGTGAAAGTTGATTTGAAACAAACTGGCGGTCCTTCAAAGACTTTCTGAGCTTCTAATAGCTGACGGTCGGAAAAAATAGAACTGGTATGATAGTTTTGACATGCATGTGGTTTATCTGAGTAGCTTATATTCATGTACGAGCAGAAAACCAACAACTGTTTGAACATGGGATGGCAGCACCAAATGCTTTTGCCAAATGAAGACGTACCTCCTTCTGTAGCAATGTCCATTTGGAAGACTTAGTCGTTCAACATGTGGATTCCAACCTCTTACATACACCGAATCACAGCTACTGGCCCTACTCTTTCTATATCTCTATCAATCTGCACGTGGTCATTCCGCAATTGACTGATACCAAAACACAGATGTATCTGAAGAGGAAGGCGGCTTAAAAGTTACTGCGCCAGTTTCCTCTTCATTGGATTAGTCCGATGATCGTGATCGAGCAATATCTGTACCGCTGGACGTTTATACCTGCAGTAATAAGCTGTATTTATAGGCGAAAATGGCATGGTTGAAACTAAGTTGGGACTGAGAGACGTACGTGTTGACTACACAACAGGTCCTGGTTTGTTGAAGATCCCACTAGGGAACCAGCCGAATCTTTAGCCTCGTTCAGTTCGAGAAATGGGGATCCAATACTACATCTATCGCTAAATCTTATAAATCTATGATTGTATAAATGCTTGGTTCAATATTTTATTAGAAACTGGTCAAAATAGCGCATCATGTACACTCAGATTACGGACACTCAAGTCATAGATACTTAGGTTATGGACACTCACATTATGGACAGATACTCACTTTGTGGGTGGCCACTTACGTTATGGACACTTAGTTTATATGCACTCAGATTACAGACACTCAGTTATGGACACTCATGTTACGAACACTCAGGAGTTTCGTTAGTATCTGTTTACCACCAGCCTGTATTAGGAAATTATTCAGTAGCCGCTTTAATGATGGTTACATGAGTGTCCCTAAGCCGCTGGGCCTGAATGTCCACGGGATTGCGGTACACCAGTGGGATGTGTGGGGTGTGACTGTGGGGTGCACGTAGCAAATCCGGGACTGATTACGACATCACTGTGACGCGCATTTCTTTGCATGTCGTCAGTTACCTTCCTTGCACACTACAGCAGAAGGTGATGGTTGACTCATTGGAACAAGTTGTGTGCAGACTACTTACCAGAAGGGGAAGGTTTAGCATTATTACTTCATCCATCGGTAGATACTCACTGGCTGCACTATGGACAAGCCCCTCTCTGTGCGTTTGTCAAGCTCTCAACAGCGACCATGCACTGAGAGGTTAGCTTCTGCTTACCCTTAGGTCTTGTAACATGATTGTGCGCATGATACTCACCAGAAGGGGAAGGCTTGCACTGAGCGATTCAACTCGTAATTGCACAACATGTAATCATGTAAATCAGTGCTCCCTGTGCAGACTGCTTGTCAAGTATTTGATAATATCCGAATGTTATTCAGGTATGTAGATTGTGTCTCTCCCGTAATATGCAACTAAGAAGAATATCCTCTGTATGTCACCTATTCCTTTGGCCTATGGCCAAACACTAGCTGATACTATGGACAAGCCCCTCTCTGTGCGTTTGTCAAGCTCTCAACAGCGACCATGCACTGAGAGGTTAGCTTCTGTTTACCCTTAGGTCTTGTAACATGATTGTGCGCATGATACTCACCAGAAGGGGAAGGCTTGCACTGAGCGATTCAACTCGTAATTGCACAACATGTAATCATGTAAATCAGTGCTCCCTGTGCAGACTGCTTGTCAAGCATTTGATAATATCCGAATGTTATTCAGGTATGTAGATTGTGTCTCTCCGTAATATGCAACTAAGAAGAATATCCTCTGTATGTCACCTACTCCTTTGGCCTATGACTGTGAAATCAGTAAAAGAAAATCAGATAGAAATATTTTTGAGACTCTTTGCAGAGATTTATTCAAAATAAAAGTGATGTCTTTCCCAACTGTATCTAAATATCTTATTTATACTACATGATTGTTGGGTGGATACTGTAGTCAGACCCTGTTCTCAGTAATAAATCACCAGATCGTTTAACTGACAGTTTCCTCTGTGAGTATGAATTTCAGTGGCAATCTTTAGTGGTGTGACTGGTGTATCGCATGATAAGGTATCGTGTGTCCAGAGTAGATCGTAGTCATCGTAATTGTCTTGTCACATTGTTGACAATAGAGAAGATGTCGAATATAATGGCAGAAGGTTTTCATGTCTTCGATTAATACTATCTGTATTCCGATGTCTGAACAAGTCAGTTAGTATCTGTAGATGAAGTGCCCTTGGTATGGGAAACTCAATTGAAGATCGTTTAGACGTACGATTGAACAGTATAATATGTTGGTATGTGCAATACGACAATGGCCTATTATTGTGAAGAACTAAGAAGGAAAACACTACATAAATGCGATGAAACTCTTTGCAAAGATTAGTTTCAAAAGAAAGCAATTCTGATTACAGAATATCAATCATGATATCTTTCCCGTTAGGCGTTAGTCAACCACCTTAGTCAACCACCTTAGTAATCAGTGAGTATATAATCACCGAGTAATCACAGAAAGTCGATAATGATCAATGATCAATAATGCAGAGCTGTTATCTTTTACCTGAATACGAACCGTCGCTGTACTGCTCAGGAGTAAAAAAACAGTCAGTCTGTTATGAAGTACTGCTATATCTTTGAGATATGTCGTTGCTATCGTAATTGTCTTGTTGCCCTAATCGTAGGATACGGTATACCCGGTGGTCCTTAGGGTTATAGGAGAACGTCCTTACATCTTGGATTATAGTAATCCGTAAGTATATGTCTGACTAATGCAGATTGGCTTAGCGAACCGTACCGGATTATTCCCGTGTCTATGAATCCATGAATGGCATCGCGCTTTATATGATATTTCCGTACGAGTAGATACGTCTGGATAGCAGTGGCTCTGCATACATCCATCTATGCTCTTTTCATGCGAGACAGCCGTAGGTAGAAACTAGATCGTGGCTTCCGGCAATTTGTTGCTGCTGTATTTCATTTGTTGATTACTCGCGATCAAGCGATAAGGGAAATATTGTGGTATTTTAAAAGTAACGGTCGCTGTAAATCTATAAACTAGCCACATCCTGTCTAATAATTGGAGTTGTTCCAGAGGAACAATCTCCATTCAAAATGATTTTTTATAATCATCTTGTTGCAACATAGTTTTCCATTTATCTCGCAATAAACAGGAGTCGTAGCGTAGTTTGTCTTGCATTGCCCCTATTGTTCCATCCATCCACCCAAAATAATACAAACAGTATATGGCTAACAGATGATAATATTATGTAAAAAGTGGATTTCCACTGGTTGGAGAGTCGGAAATATAAAAATGCTAGACTTGGCAGGGAATGTAAGCACTCGCGTGAAATACCTTCCTGACAGGGCCTACAATTGCTGAAAAAACAGCTTTCCAATATCATCAAGGGTTGTATATGTACAATTTTTTTTTCGAGAATATACATTGCATATCTACAAGTATGTTTCTCGGTCCATACCGCATAGTCTTACATTGCTTGCTTGCTAACACGTTTTGCCTGCTCAACAACAGCATTTCTCCACGACAACACGATTCTCATCTTCTGCGCTATATCCTGCACTTGTTCTGATGTCTCGGGAAACCTGATCTTTTGATATACATATCAGCAGCGCGCTCTACAAGACCCATAGATAATTTACCTCAACATGAGTCTTCAGCTTGTATTCATTGGCCTTTCTCGACTCAAAGGTGTCAAAGGTTGCTTTACCGTCTAGTTCAATAAAGGGCTCTAGTTCGTTGAATCTCTGGTTTTGATTTCATTACCGTAAAAAAGCACACAGAACACCATCAAGCTTTTCCCGCAGACTAGCTGCGGACATGACGAAATCACTTCCTTGCACATGTTGTTCAATTTTTCGCGGTCTTGATACGCTTTCTCGACTTGATTTGTGTGCAGACCACCAGCAAACTCTATAAGGACCAATGGACAGCTCTGCTCGACATTGACCGCCAGGCCGTCCAACTTGTGTTTTCCTGTTGCATAGTTGCTAACTTCGAGCCTATAACACTTCAATTAATAAAAAGCACAGAAGACATCGTGTCACACTAACCATTGGAGGGAAACGTAATCTGTAAATTGCAAGAAAAGGTCATTGAAAAACGGAATGAAAGTTGTGGCAGCAGCAGTGCGCTCCAGTGTTTGGCGGGCATACGGATGGATAGGGGAGAAGAGGGCGCGTACACTAGGGGAGTGTCAATGACAAGGGGCTATTGTCTATCCAACGTTAATACTCACAGTCGCTGTAAGATTGTTCGTATGCACTCATAATCCTCGTGTATGACTGGGTCAAACTTGTTCGCGGAAATATAGTTCTTCACTACAGCTTTCCGCAGCCCCATCGGGGAAGCAGGTCCAGACATTATAGCATTGATCAGTTTCGTGGCAGCTTCTGAAAGTTTATGCGGTTTCAGATTGCCACCTGGAGCATGGATTACCCCTGATGCTGTTCCATCGTCGTAGGTCCTTGCGATGTCTAACGCCTGTTTATCCGATTAATATAGGTAATCCAGCTACAAAGGCTTGTATTTTTTGTACCTCTGCAGTTGTACTTTGTATTGCATCCCATGCCATGCGTGCTAGGGACTGTGTTCCTTCAGTGGCCATCTGCGTAAGGGAGTTGTTGAGCTGTGCGCTCCTGTTACTCTCTTCTTGGTTGTTGTCGTTTTGGTGTTTTCTTTTCTCCCAGTAATTTGCGTACTCAGCATCCTCGTGGCGATTCTAGAAACCAAATTAAATGAGTAATGAACCTGATTAGAAGTTTTACCTTATACCACACATGGGCTTTTCCGCTTGATTTCTGTTGTTTCCTGTTTCCCTCACTGAGAAGATGCAGCAAATCCTGGAATCTTGCATTGGTTTCACGCTTTGGCAAATTTAGGGAGTTCGCAAATTTTTGATAATCAAGTGAGGTGTTTGTCGCATAGATCTTTCGTGCCCATTCCTGATTGTGCTGATGGCGAGACATCGCTTTGTCTTTCCCCATGGTGACCGTTGACGTTGCCACAGGAATAAGCTTGCTTGTCAAGTTATGTCCCTCAAATTTTATCCACGAATTCCTTACAACTTGATGGTCCCGACAAGTCTGGCTCTTCCCTTATTCCTTGTCCTCTAGAATGTCCTTTTGATGCCACAACCTTAGTTTCAGGAACTGCTATATTTTCAGTTTCACCTCTTATACCTTCTATTCTGTTGCTTATGGCGTTTCACTTGCAATTCATGCTTTATGACAAGGAGCACCTTTTTTTCCCAGCGCCTCATCATGTTTTCTACGTTCTGAATCGGACATTGGTTAGATACCGTCAGGCGCTTGATACACGATACCTGAATTAAAGGTACGTTGCTCTCCACATAGCTGGAAGCCTACTCATACATTACATATTGTTGTACTTCTTCCGACAAGCACATACACTGCCGTACTACTCCTATCCATTCTCAAGACTGTACTTTCCAGAAGCTCAATTAGGATAAATAACAGAACTGGTGTTTTACTACCCACACAGCCTTTATTAGTATGCGTGCTCATGTCTGTATCATAATTCCCATCTTCCAGTCTGGTACAGCTTGCAATACCAATCGCCCATTCGTAGCTTTGGCAGAGCAACCGACGTTGGGGGAATATAGTCATCAACCGGAGATAAAAAAAAATGATCAGAAAGAAGAATCACGTATGTGAAACATGCTTCAGCCTTTTTGTAGTTCACCTAACACCAGCAACTTACGTCAACACTACGCACACAGCTGATCCAGCTATACCGGAGACTAGATTTTTATGCACAATATGACAACAGCAGTCAAATTCACCTGTTATGCATACAACCAGGATAGATATGAAGGAGCTGTTCCCTTGACGTTAATCGTTTTATTCCATCTATCACATCCCCAATAAGCCCTTAGGTCAATCGTATACACTCACCTTCCAACTTTGGCTGGGTATGAAATGACATCTCTTCTATAGAACATGTTTTCTCAAAAAGAAGTTACAGCAGGGATTTCAAACTTTCAGAAATATCAGAGTAATATAAGCTCAACTATATGTAATTTTGAGCATCGATCAATATCTGGTGTGGCCCCCTTTAGCCTTTATTACTGCTTGACATCTCTTTTGCATACTTTTGACTAAATTATTTGCTAATTCAATGTCAAGCATATCACATTCCTGCTTAAGGGCGGCCTCTAACTGCTTAGGATTCGTGATGTGTGCTCGTCGAGATTTTATACGCTTCTCTAGAGCACACCACAAATGCTCAATCGGATTTAAATCAGGGCTTTGAGCGGGCCAGTAGTCAAAGCCCTTCACACCATGGTCTTGCTTCCATTGCCGCGAGACTCTTCCAGTATGACAGCTAGCGCCGTCTTCTTGCAGTATAAAGTCAAGGCCCTCATCTTCTTTTAATTTTTCTAGCCAT
>JNEV01000997.1:0-45950 GCA_000697495.1 Saksenaea oblongispora B3353 | reverse complement strand
ACGAGAGAGACGCACTCGAGAAATACGTACTACGAAGACGTACCAACGGCTCGCTGATCTCGAGCGAAGGCGTTTTCGGGAGCACTTGGCCTCTGAATCGGCTGTTCATTTTTATGGGAACTGGCGACCATATAATTCCACAATCAAAGGTCACGCTCGTAGGGGAACCAAACGGCTTCGGATGGAACAAAAAAGAAAAAGGGTTAGTGGCTATTGTCAATGAATTCAACACCAGTAAAACATGCCATTGGTGCTTGAAACCGTTACAACTGCAGAAATATCGCACAAACGATGGGCGAGTTCGGAAGTCGGCAGGATCAGTCTGCTGCGTCAATCCTAGCTGCACTACCTTTATAAACGGCTGTAACACAATGAACAGGGACGTGAATGCGTCAAGAAACATTGCCTTAAAGGGATTCTCCATGGTTTTATCTGTGGACGGGAATTCCCTCCCGGTATTCAGCCCCCAGCATCCGAGCACCTACTAGCTCGATCCTTCTTTTGCTCGTCAACCAACCTCGGTTCGACTCGTGCATGGCCTGTGAAAGGCAATTACCGAGTAAGTGGATTCATAACATCGCATGTCGGATATTTAATTTTGGTATAGATACCCCGTCGGTATCTAAGCTTGAAATTTCCCTGCAGTTTTTGTGAAGGTGCTTGAGAAAAGTTGAAATTAGTGAGAAATTGAAATAAACGGGAGCGAATTATGGAAAGAGAGTAGAGTATGATTTTCTTTGTTTCATAGTATAGATGTATATAGATGTATATATATATAAAAGAGTACAGACAAAGTAAGCTGGTACTAGTCCAAGGAATCAAGTCGTTTTTTCTTGACACGATTATTTTTTTGGCATAAAAAAAATCAAAGGAAGAGGAGGAATGGGATTCTTTTTGGCTTGATGTAAAGATGGGCAGCGTACCATATCACTAAAATCTTTTTCGTAGCAATTACTGTTCCTTTTCTTCCTTTGAATCAGTCGACTTTTTACTTGTTGTATTTGTGAGTAACGACATGTCCAAATCATTGCCACTAAACAATGATAGTAACTAATTAGTCAAAGATAGACCTAACTTAATATGTCACTCGAGTTCACTTACTGGTTATCTAGTATGTCATCCAGCAAAGGTAGACTCGATAGATCCAGACCACATTCAAACGTTTCGTGTTTGTTGACGAGATGCTGAAGTTGTTTCTCTAATAAAACCTGTTCCATTGCTGTATAAATCGGATTGTCCATGAGATCCATAACGTTTGGCAATAGCAGCCTAAACAAAATAACGATGGATCAGTTCAGGTTTCCAAGAATTGCTTCTTTTTACTTCAAGTTTTCTCGTTCCACTGATGACAGCTCTTGTTTGCACAGTAAATAAGTGATATAATTGGTGATACTGTTCCCTTATGGTCTTTTGACACATTATTTGTGCGTAGCCATTCTCCTTCAAGTCTCCACTCTCAACTGATGGGAAATTGTGCCCGGTCCAAGATTGGAGATCCTGCTATAGTGAAAGTGCACACACAAAAGGGAGTGCACCTTAGTACAATGTGATAAGGGTGCGTTTCGCTATTTGGAAATGTCAACTTTTCTAAAGCACTGCCCCAGGTTGGCCACTTTAAGGGACATACGTATAAAAAGTCGTCTAATGTGTCATTTAGCGTAGACGGAGAGGAGGGTTTGATTTTGAGAAGAGATGCTACAGTAGACTTCAACGGAGTCAGATCTCGCTATCATCGAAGCAGTAACAAAGAAGTCGTTCCTGTGACCGGCCGTGATGTATACGTATTTTCTTTTCTTTTCTTTCCTCACCTTTCTTCTTATGAACCATGTCACCTCGTAAACCAGAGTCATCAATTGCTTCTCAAACACCTACGCAAGATGATCAAACTGTAAAGGATTTGTCCGATGACGAGGGAGATCATCAGGTAGTCTTTGCTTTCCGTTTTGATGGATATCTCAATTGGTTTCTGCAAGACATTTTACACAGAAGTAGAGGAACTTCAGGTATTCCAGCATCTTGCATAGTTCTGTTCTAAAAATTGGCGGCTGCAGGGACATGGTATTGGCGTGGCAGATATAAACAAACTAAAAGGAGCCGGCATTTGGACAGTACGGGTAATTGTTCAATTGTTTCCTGACCCATGCTATAAAAGGAATATTAGGGTGTCCAAATGACAACAAAAAAGAATCTACTGAGGATCAAGGGTCTGTCGGAAACAAAGGTGGATAAAATCAAAGATGCAGCTGCCAAACTCCAGGTAACACGCGATCAATCGCAAGAAGCATGCACTCAGTCAGTACAAGGCCTGTGGTTTTCTTACAGCAACTGAAATTGCCAAGTACAGAGAAAATGTCGTTCGGATCTCTACCGGAAGCAAGCAATTCGACGTGCTACTGGGAGGCGGCATCCAGACCATGTCCATCACAGAAGGTACTTAGAAAAGAAATCGTGGAATGGAGATAATAATATACATAGCGTGTAGTCTTTGGCGAATATCGCACCGGCAAGACTCAATTGGCCCATACCCTGTGCGTCCAAGTCCAACTGCCTCCTGAGAGCGGCGGCGCGAATAGCAAAGCAGGCAAGCTAGATAACCCGCGTTCTACACGACTTAATCGATTTCCTAGCCTACATTGATACTGAAGGGACTTTTCGGCCGGATCGTATCAAGGCGATTGCCGATCGGTTTGGTGTTGATCCAGACATCGCATTAGATAATATCATTGTTGCGCGTGCGTGGAACAGCGATCACCAGATGGAACTACTAACCGAGATTGCCGCCCACTTTGCACAGAACAAAGGAGCCTACCGTTTACTGGTGAGCATGTGTAGCGATCGTGTGCCACTGCTCATGCCGCTTTTCTTGGAAGGTTGTGGATTCGATCATTTCCTTGTTTCGATGTGATTACGCAGGCCGTGGCGAATTGGCTGAGCGACAGCAGAAATTAAACCAGATGCTGAATCGACTTTCCAAGGTGGCAGATGAATACAATGTGGCCGTGTTTCTAACGAATCAGGTGTCATCCGATCCCGGAGGTAACTAGCATCCGTGTCCATAAATAGATCAATGACTTGGAGAAACACAGGTGGCATGGTGTTTGTATCCGATCCCAAAAAACCAGTCGGTGGCCATATCCTGGTAAGTGTACCTCCTCCTCCTTTGTTTTCATACAATGTAAATCCTCTGTCTTTTTTTTTTTTCTCAGGCTCATGCGTAAGTTTCGGGAGAACAAAACGTGTTTGATAACGTTTTGCCCTAGATCTGCAACCCGTGTGTATTTGCGCAAGGGCCGCGGGGAAGAACGCGTAGCCAAAATCTACGACTCTCCTGATATGCCCGAGAACGAGGCATCTTATGCCATCATGGCAGGAGGAATAACAGACACAACTTTCTGAAAAAGGCCACGACAAAGATCGTTTGTAGCAGACATAAAAAAAAAATACATCTTCTTTATCTTTTTCTTTATTGCGACTTTTTCGCAGTGCCACGAACATACTTACGGCGCTGAACAATCATGTGTGAGAACAAGACGGGGGAGCCTAATTCAATTCCATTGAGTTTTTTCCACATTCCTCTATCTCTGCTTTTTTTTTCTTTACCTGGAAGATACAGCAGGGCAGCCACGATCAATCCATAGTAATAGGCGGGGTGGAATGCCTTGGCGTAGGGCAGGGATAGGTAGGTCATGATAAGTTCAGAACAAATACCCATGGGATAAAGCACAACAAACATGCTGTAGCGAGCCCAGACCAAGAGACTTGGGACGGATGCAGCAAGGTTGAACACATAGTACGAATAACGGATGCATTCGGCAAGAGACCAGGCGATCATCATGGTGGAAAATGACCAATGCGTGCGGATTTCGGGAAACATAGCATTGACAGGCCAGACCAAAAACAGACGAGAGGCAACCTGCATCACAGTCGTCATCAATGGTGCGCGAACCAAACCTAAACATGAAATTAGCTTCCAAACAGGTCCCACTTTTTTTTTTTTTTTTTACCGAGTGCAGCATGAACAATCTAAAGCCAAACCATGTCAACCATCAACTGTCGGAATGTGTCTAACTTACTTCAAATAAAGCAGCCGTTTGGACAATGGTCAAGACAGGCCAGACATCGTCAGCGACATGTTGGTACTGACCTCCGGTGCGAATCAATTCAGACACAGTCAAGTACAAGATCCAAGCCCAACCGAGGAAGGACACCTGATTGTACGCGATCAAGTACCCTTGGGTAAGAGCACCAGGTTTGCACGCTTTCGAACTGTCTATTGATCAAGCCATTAGCATGGATACAGCGCCTTGAATAATAGAACCTTTGGCCATAACGGTATGCGATGAGCAGAGAGAAAGAGACCAGAAGAAGAAGAAAAAAAAATTATCAAATTGGCATATGAAAACTGGCGGAAATCTAACCAGTTGGTTGCGCCCAAACATTGGGGAACTTCACTGTTTCGATACTCCTTAGAACTGTAATTTGAGGCGATTGATAACTAAAATTCGCATGGTCGCAACGAAAAGGAAGCTCGTCCTACCTGATTGCAACTGAGGGGACATCCTCAAGGCGAAGTGTTTGGATCGAAGGCCGTTTGTCATCATCGCGCTGAACAGATCGCCGTGGTTATATCGTACCTTCTGGTAGATCACTAGCTAAGCTTTTTCCATTGGTAGGTACTACAAATCCCTACGCGACACAAGCACTTTGGCATTTTGCTTGCATCTTCGGCTATCATCCTGAAACGCGCAACCCAAAGCAGTTTTTCTCTCTCCTCAGTGAACACAAGCATTATCAGATGAAATAGAGTTTCCATCGCCCGCTAGACCTTATCGATGCTTGTACATGATCGCTCGATCCACCGAGCCTTTCGTATAGCTCCTATGTTGCCAATGACCCCTTTTCACGACAGGCATCTGTGATACATCGTTCAAAGCATATCAAACATTGCAAGTCCGTTTTATCCATACTTTGTGAAACACACATGTTGGTGACCATTCCATGCGATGGGAAGATTTTCGATGTTCACCAACTGTAGATCCTATTTATTAACAGTATATCTAGGCGGATGAAGCACTTGAACGTCTCAGCCAAGCTAGGGCAGGGTTGCTCTCAGTCAACTTCCCCAGCGCATCTAAGTACAACGAGTACGTATTCCTATCTTTGATGTAACCGTACCAGCAAATGTATACCTGCAAATACATCTACATCCACAACATGCTCACACGCACATGGGGATCAGATTCCTAACATCTGTGTTCTCCGCCATCTCGACATCAGAAGAGATATAAGTGTCCTATATGTCGCGAGAAGTAACAGGAGCCACTTATGTTTACAATGTGAAAGAAATATGAAGGCTATCAAAGCAAAAAAAAAAAAAACAAACACGGTTGTTTTGTGAACAATGGATTTGCTTTTTTGCTGATCATCTCTCCAAGGCGGAGATTCCCACTTTGTGCAAACCAGTCCTATTTGGTTGTGCAAAATGGGGTTTTTTTTAACACAAAAGTGGGTCTGCAGTACGATGGTGCCTGTCATCGTGGTATCCGTCGTTATGCTCTCATTAGAGTGAAGGCGCATCTTTCCCAATCATGTTCTGTTGAAAAAAAATTCAGAAATTGATTTTTTTTTCCGCGAGAACAAAAAAAAAGTAAATAGATATGATCCAGTGAAAAAATAGAGAGAGAGAGTAAAACAAGAAAAAAAAGGAAGTAACATAATCGAAAAAATAAAGAACAAGCTAAAAAAAGTGTTTCTTCTTTTTTTTTTTCTCCCCAAGAAATGGTCATGAAAAAAAGTTATGAGGCTGGGAAGGACCAAATATCCGGATATCATGCTACTTCTTCACCACACCTCTCCTTGCCTTATCATCCGCTGGGGAATGATCTGGTCTTGGAATAGCATTGGTACCTGCGGGAGGTCCTGCATTCGAAGTCTGGGGCCAATAACCCGGATGCGCTGGTTGATGTGGCATGTAGTGATGGGGAGGAGCTTGCTGGTTCCCGTAGAAGGGCTGTGGCATCTGGCCATAAGGTTGCTGTGATTGCTGCTGTGGCTGTTGGTACTGTGCTGCAGCATTCATATATCCTGGATGACCATAGCTGTTATTGACATTCGACATTGGTTGACCAGGAGCGGCAGCAGCAGCTGCAGCCGCTGCTTGTTGTTGGGCAGCAACTTGTTGGTGGGTAGTAGCATAGGCCTGGGGTTGGTATCCTGCAGCGCTCGAGCCACCACCATATTGAGTGGATGCAGGCGCAGGCGGTTGGGCCGGGGCCGTATCCTAAAAGAGAAGAAGGGTGTTGGCATGCCATCTGGTCTATTTCATTGTCTTTTTTTTTCGGTTACCTTTTTCTCTTCGTATGCCTTTTTGTCGTCCACTCTAGGCGATCCTCCATTGTTGTTATATGCTGCATCACTCACCTGCTCGACAATAAGATTAGGATTGTTTTTTTTTGTTTTTTTTTTTTTTTTAGTCATCGTCGCCGTCCTCCCTTGTGCTTGACGCAAACTTACCGAAGATGATTCACCGGGAATCGGGTCAGGTGCATTCAGACAAGCCTGGATAAGATTCTTCCCCTCCGGTTTCGTCACGATCTAAAGTGAATCACATATACAACTCCAATCAGCGCACACGATCTCTAGCACTGTTTTTGGTTGTTCCCCTTACCGGCTACAAAGAGCGAGTTAGCATCAAAACATATAACAATAAAAAAGAAAGGAAGAAAAAAAATTTACCTGTAATTTCACTGTCGTAAATGTATATACCAGACCAGTTTCCGAGACAACCAGAAGAAGTACCTGTGTGCCTGTCAAGGTACTCAACTCATACGCCTAAAAAAGAATAAAAAGTAAAAAAATAAAAAATAAAAAAATAAAAAAAATAAAAAAATTAAGTTTCCCGTGCCAACGCGTTTTATTTTCTCACCTTTTTCATAATACCAGCTTTTCGCTTTGAAAAGGTGATGTGTCTGCGGTTCTTGTCTTCGATGTATTCAATCTTGATCTTACGTCTGCCTGAACGTCTCGAGGGCTTTTCACTCTCGGAATCCTCGCCCGAGTCATTGTCGTCGTCGTCCATGTGTTTCTTGCCAGTCTTTTTCATCGAATCCACGGATGGTGTAGGTCTGGACGGCTCGCCCATGTCCGGATTGAGTTGGCTTGGGTTCATCTCTCTTTTTGAAGGTAAGGTACGGTGTATTTCCAATTATGAAAAAGGAGTTGCCAAATGCAGCGTCGACGCTCAAGAAGGCAAAGTGTCGAGATAAAAAAAGAGTGGAAAAAAATGAAGCGGGGTCCGTAAGATGTGAAAAAAGGAGGCTTGTGGTGATGTTTCAGTCGTTTTATGTTCGTTGATTGGATAAAAAAGGGGTGACGTAGAAAAGATTGACTTGTTTTGGTTTTTGAGTTTTTTCATTTCTTTTTCCGCACCAGTGAATGGGCGTTGTTTGATGTGGCTACCCATGGTGACTTGTTTCACATGTTACACACAGTACTTTCACCCATATACTCGATTGTCAAAACCTTAATGAATGTGTTGTGTATATGTATGTGTATATGTAAACTGACGACAGATAGTGTTAAAAATTAATAATATTCCCTATTATTTCTTTTCTACTCCATAGCATCAATTTTTTGTTATCTGTATCTCCGGGAGGAGCTAGTTTTTTATGTTCACGTGCAATGGTTCCAACCTCCCCAATTTGCCTGTTGTATATGAATATCGCTCTTTCAATCTTAGATGCCGAGAATTCCAGTGTCACATCTTCAGACACGTTGATGAGAAGATGCGATGGTATTTGGGTAGGAAGTGACGGAAGGGACCCTTGGATCTTTTTATTTCATTCCATTTGGTTCCGATCTTCCTGTTATGGAACATAACCGATTGAAATTTTACACTACGACAATGAGTGCACAGTATGTACACAGGTGAACAGGTAAGAAAAAAGGAAGAAAGAAGGAAAGAAAAAAAGAAAAAGGAACCGTGCATAGGTTATGGCATGGTTCCCCGTCGACCCATGGCCGATGCTGATCTCATCATTCTCAATGACACCACATCTCTTTGATCACCCGTTTTCTACGATCGGTAAAACTGAGTCACTTGGCTTTTAATGAACTACTTTTTTGTTGTTTGTTCCCAACCGCTCCCCAAAAACGGAAGCTTGTGTGAGAGTAGCATGACTTCATCCTACTGTTTAAGTGCTCCATGAACCTGAGTGGATGCAATGTTTGACATTCAAAACTCCTGCGTGTTTTCTTTTTTTTTTTTTTGTAATGTGCTCTGGTACGACAAAAAAAGGATAGTTGTTGTCGTAATGGAGAACCTCCCTTCGAAAGTCAATCGATGGGCAGACGATAGATACTAGTCGAGCTTTCACGTCCTATCTAAATAAACGCTCCCAGATGGCTCTTCGTGGAAAATAGAGTATCCATTCACTTATGTTGAGCAGTAGTACAAGCTGATCACCGCGTGATATGAATGGTCGCATTGTCCAATGACTACACACAGATAAAGTAAGATTGCGCAACGAACAGCCATGACGACGATCACCCACGCTGTACTGTCAACTAGATGGGTGGACATATTCTGTATTTTTGTGAAGCGTCTTGCAGTCCATACAAACTTCCAAAGGTTCTTACAGGGGGTAGTCAGGTGCCAATCACTACCGGCAATTTCATTTGTTCCTGGGAAAGCAAGCGTCGTTGTACAACTCACCAAGTAATGAGAGTCAACCAGGATATATGAAAACAACACTCTGTTTAATGGAAGGACAGAACTTCTTGGATTTACTTGTGAGATACGTATGGTAACCATGACATTAGTTGGTGTTTGTGCACCTTCCCTTTCTAGGCATGCTGCGGATTACCATTCCGAGTACCAACTATAGATTCCATCTTGTCTATCCTACCTGAGGCGATCCCAAACGCTCGATCGCTAGAATCTTTTAGCGATTGAAGCTTTTTATGTCTACGATGGTGAGTTTGACACTCATGACATCATTGGTAAGCTCTATTTATGACTAGAAAGCAATGGCAAGTGTGCTTTGGCTCCTTGGAGGTCATTGAGCAAAGACAATGGTTGAGAAAACGGAGAGGATACACGACATAGGGATAAATACGAGGAACATAGAGAAGTATACTTTTTCAGAGGAGCGTTTCACCGGGCCATTTTCCCCACCAGCTAAGCGTGCGTACTAGACGAAGTAAACAAATTTGGTCTAAGAGTAGCAATGATGTTAGCGCATCTGCACTAGCATTTTTCGGACTTAATCCATGTTATTTTAAGCTTTTAGCTGTTCCAACAGTTGTTCTTCTAGTCAGATACATCCATTCTCGAGTACCCTTGGTTTGTGTTCCCTTGTTGCAGCTGTGACGAGAATACTGAAATAGCAGTGCCTGACGAAATTCTCTTTCGGAGAAATACGATACATTTGTCCAAGAATCTAGTGACATTGAACGACAGCTTCTATCGCAACTGGATATGATTTGCTGGATACTTCCTACGTTGGTCCTGCTAGAATTTCTGGATTAAATATCATCCCAATCCTAAACCTTGATAGGCGGCTGTCTCGACTTCTATGTGGTAGACACCTTCGTAGAAAGTTGAAAAAACACAGGGCATCTAATGAAAAGGCCAAGGCTACTCAATTGGGGTTCATGTACAATATACTCCGCTGCGATAGCTGCGATAGCTGAGTTATGCATGGAAGCATTGCTCATTGTAAGAACATGATCTTCCTTTTTGCCTATATTTATCATCTTGTGTGAGGTGCCTTGAGTAAAAGAGGATTTTTTCCCACTCTGACCATGTCTCACTTTTCAATGCGTAGCTCTAATGCCGTTTTTGGAATTTTACGTACTTCCAAAAAGTCATGTACCCATTCACGAGTAGTTCATTAGCCTTCCTACCATCTACATAAAGTGGTATTTTTTCCCTTCATCTCATGCCTTGCGTGTGGTATAGGCTCGTGGTCAGGTACGCCTTCTTATGCATTGTGTTCCATAACAGGTAAGTTGGATTGTCGTATATTCCATCATCGTGAAACTTCTCCTTATTGAAATCCCGAAGCCTTATTACCGAAATGAACGGCAAGGTGAGCTCAATGACCGCAGAATATTCACTAAAACTTAATTACAAAGAGGTTCAATAGGTAGCAATAGGTAGATCAATTGACTGAGAATAAAAAAGATTCCCTGCACAGTTGAGGAATTCTAACCTTCTCTTTTATGATTTCATCGGCCATATTGAGGCGGACAAACTCATTCTTAAGGCCTATGACAGCATATCCATTGGTGGTAGTAAGGCATTTTGGCAATTTCTGTCGCATTCTTTCCGCTTTTAGTCAAACGGTGGAAGATCGGTTGTAAGTACAGTCGGATTGGAGAAATTCAGCGCTCCCCCCATTAAATTTTTCAGCGAATTTTTCGTCCCACTTTCCCAAAGATTTTTATGCGCCAATTCCGAGAATTATTTTGCGCCTGTGACCAGGATTTGTTGACAGCAAAGAAGATAATTTTCAGACGCTCCTGTTAAACAATTAAACTGCGCAGAAGCAAACGCGTGCCAAGGTCAGTAGAAATCATGGTGCATTCTCAATAAAAAATATACGGATCCTTGAAACACCAGCACCAGGTGTTTCAACCCTAAATACACAGGCTGGTAGCTGATTAGCTTTTAAGGCACGTAGCACGATGAAGGGATGTATAAGAAGGAATCCATTTAATCAAAGCGCAGGGCGCAAAAGCGGTGGCGATTTTTGGTTGAATCAATCAAAGAATAAATGGAGGGATGAGTGGGGCGACGTTTCTCTTGCCATGAGTGAGCGTCGTGGACAGGTCGGCACAAGCGCCAAAAGGTATCAGATACGATCATCAATGTGCACATGTTTTTCAAGGACACGAACGCTGCCAGCTCTTCCAAAGATCGAGGAAACGTGAGTTGTGCAATTTCTTGCATCACATAGATTCCATCGTGACGAAGGCGCGTCAGAAAGAAAATAATATGAAAACCATGTACTTGGAAAGTCAGGGCGGCTTCTAATGCATTGGCATCAATGGTATCTTTTGCTAGCGTTGCCAAACGCAGAAGGTCGTGGCACAGCGCGTGATTGTCAGTAGTGGGGCGCGCGAGTTTTACCTCTCCATATCCAAGGCTGGGTCCAAGGTCGCGCTGCAGCAGCTTTGAGATTGTAGCGTCAGGGCGCATCTCGTCATTTTCATCAGATGTGACATTCGACCAGCGCAAAAGCACTTTTTTGTCGGGATCGGAGAGCAGCGGTGCCAAGATGGTATCAAAGTACATGGGGAAAAGCTCACATTCTCCAATGGATTGCTTGTTTTTTATGGCAATGAGTGGCAATCGGCGCATCCTATAGAAGAATTGTTCATTTTTTACACAGGCTTTCACCAACCACTAGTCAATGATCTTACGCTCCTGAGATACCTCGCACCAAAGATCGTCCAAGCGGGCACAGGCTTTTACTGAGCGTTCAAAAGCTCTATATCTGCGTCGTCCTTGGGAAGCTGTTTGGAATCCACGTTGTCGATGATCCGAGCCAATTTCATGCATGCATCGTCGCTGATATCCACCTTGAAATCCACGCATTCGGTCAACAGATCCTTGTTGAGATCGTCCAAGATATCCTCGGTGAAAGTATCAATGCATAGTTGGCTGTGTTGACATGTGCACAAGAGAAGGTTATTGGATAAGGCCAAAAGCTCGTGCAGAGATGGTTCGATAGAGAGTAATTGCTGGCGGAGATTCTAGCGGCGGCTTGCTTGAAACTCGTAAATCTTTCAGCCACGTTTGTGCCTCGATACACCCATGGCTGCAAGGGGATCATGGTTTGCAAATCATCTAGCATGGTATCAGGAGCAGAGACGATAACATCCGAGTAGTTATCTGTTGGTGTGGTATCGGCTGTGGCAACTGGGGCATGTGGTGCGGCTGTCGTGGTGGTGCTGGCCGTGGCAATTGGCGATGGAGGTGTGGGCGTGGGTGTGGGTGTTGATGGTGGGAGTTTGGTAATGCGTGTGGCCATGTCATTCACACTTGCCTCAACTGCTGCCGCGTTGGCAACCAAAAAGGTTATCAACAGCGCTGGCACAAAGGTCATCAGCTTGCTCTAGTGCTGCAGTGCGTCGAGTCTGTTTCCAGAATATTTTGCATTCAGATGTCTTTTTCCAGTTATCGAAGTCTTCAAGAAGTCGAGACTTATCCGGTTCTGAAATATAGTTGGTAAGAATTGTTTTGTATCTTGCATGACAGCCGGCTTGTTCGAAGCGTTGGAATTCTTAAAAAGGCGAGTTTTCACAGAATCGAGCTCCAGCGTTTTTTATTGGTTGTGTCTCACATATTCTGAGTTTTTATTGGTCGAGGCAATAGCCTTGTTTATTTATTTTTCTGCGAGCTCCCTTCCTCTGTTTTCTTTCTTTTTGTTCAACTGTTGGAGATGCTTGAGTCAGTAACATATCTTAGTGGAAGAACCTCTCTTGATACCAACCCTTAGGTGTACGTGTAATCGATTTTTTGATGCAATACACCTTGGACTTGGGTTCTCCAACAGGAAGAGATGCTTGAGTCAGTAGCCCATTTAATGGGAGAACCTCTCTTGATACCAACCCTTGGATGTATACATATAAGTAGTTCTTCTATGCAATGCACCTTGGACTTGGGTTCTCTTCAAAACCGGGTTTCTTGTTTATCTTACCAGAAGCAATGCTGACAGAATCTTTTTTTTCTTTCTCTTAGGGTATGTTTGGAGCCTAATCAAGTTTAACGAGCCATTGTTCGCCCTCCACTCGACGAAGCAGCCTGCGAAACATGCCAGCTTGACTGGTTGGTTTGCTACCATAACCTAACTGTCTATCGCCTACACAAGCAATTGGCACAATGTTCGGTGCCATCCTTGTGAATGGAGCCTTGCGCCGTTTGTTGCTGGTTGGGAAATGATTCTGATGAGAAAACCCTTCTGTGTTTGACAACGCTAGCAAAAGATACCATTGATGCCAATGCATTAGAAGCCGCCCTGACTTTCCAAGTACATGGTTTTCATATTACTTTCTTTCTGACGCGCCTTCGTCACGATGGAATCTATGTGATGCAAGAAATTGCACAACTCACGTTTCCTCGATCTTTGGAAGAGCTGGCAGCGTTCGTGTCCTTGAAAAACATGTGCACATTGATGATCGTATCTGATACCTTTTGGCGCTTGTGCCGACCTGTCCACGACGCTCACTCATGGCAAGAGAAACGTCGCCCCACTCATCCCTCCATTTATTCTTTGATTGATTCAACCAAAAATCGCCACCGCTTTTGCGCCCTGCGCTTTGATTAAATGGATTCCTTCTTATACATCCCTTCATCGTGCTACGTGCCTTAAAAGCTAATCAGCTACCAGCCTGTGTATTTAGGGTTGAAACACCTGGTGCTGGTGTTTCAAGGATCCGTATATTTTTTATTGAGAATGCACCATGATTTCTACTGACCTTGGCACGCGTTTGCTTCTGCGCAGTTTAATTGTTTAACAGGAGCGTCTGAAAATTATCTTCTTTGCTGTCAACAAATCCTGGTCACAGGCGCAAAATAATTCTCGGAATTGGCGCATAAAAATCTTTGGGAAAGTGGGACGAAAAATTCGCTGAAAAATTTAATGGGGGGAGCGCTGAATTTCTCCAATCCGACTGTATATCTTTCTTAGAATAAAAGAATGTCCTTTTGTTCTCTGACAGCATTCGTGGATTTTATGCTTTTTCGATCCGTTTAACTGAAATAGGAAGCTCTTACTTTCGCTATTCTCCGGCTGCTGAATAGATTGACCCGTCTACCGTATCCTTTAATGGACTTTATGACATTCAGATAGTCAAGTAGTGACAAAGATAGATAGCATGTATACACATTCCTTTCGAAGGTTTGAGTCTTCTAGAGAGAAACCACCTTTCCATTCTATCACTGCCATCGTCATTTTAGACAAATGTACGAAGAGCCAGAAACAGCCCATTGAGTTTTTATTTAATTTCCAGAAACGTGTAGCTGTAGTTTAGCGTTTCTGAGTATATATGCTATTTTAAAAGTCCTAAAAAAATGCGGCATTGCTGGTTGGAAAAGATGTAGTTTGCTACTGTCCACGCTTTTACACAGCAGCCGGTTGAACAGGGTAGTAACGTTGCACAGCTTCTGAACACAAAACCCATAGCTTCGATCATTTTGTTGACCAGAGAATGAGAGGTACTTCTTTTTTTACCAGAAGCTACCAGCATTTTTCACGATTGGTACTGCGTCTTGACTTGATATCAGGCAAAGGTTGCTACCTCTTTTTATTCCCTGGAAGGAGAATGAATCATTGACATGAGTTTAATATCAGCCTCCAGACTGGGGTTCTGCCATGAGTGAAACCTTGGAAAAATTGTCTAATAGTAGAGATTTCTAGAACACCCGAGAAGGGGAAAATTATGAGACTGAAGTTCTATGATCCATTTTAAGCGCTTCGATGGAGCCGGGTAAGCCCAATGTTTTGTATTTGTAACGATACATGAGGGAACACAAAGCTGTGGTTATCAGGGTATCGAACACGATCAGCGCACTTTTTTATCAAAAAAAGAACAGCTGAAAGGGAAAAAAAAAAGTCAGCTGCACAAAAAAGCAACTTTTTTTTCCATTGACAGAGGTCCGTCAGTCTGTGCAACAGGTGGAGCTCAGGATTTTGGGGGGGGTGGATGACAAGGATCAATTCTCTCGTTAGTTAGAAAAATAGCTGTAGGAGATAATAGTTAATTTCGGTGTAGAAGGACTACTGTGGCCATCCTTTACAGCTACTCAGGGTGCTTCTAGGTTCCTTACAGCTTTGGCCAAGGTCGAGCATCGTTTTGCTCTTGAGCATACCCAATGAATTAATATGCAGGTGGTAGCATTAAATCCGGATCTCGACAGAAAACAAAAATTACCTTTCCTGTATTCGACCAGTCAAGAGACACACGTTTTGTCCAAGTACTGAAGCAAGGAGTTATTATTATTGTTATTTTTATTAGTACAATCCGGTGCTTCTCTGTGTATTGGGTTCTCCTGCGTAGACTGTATTATTTTTTTTTTTTAGTGGATGGTATGACAGATGTCTGCGGTACGTTGGTGTGTGTTTCCCGTGCATCCTGTTCAGGGTACCCCTCTTCATGTGGAGGGCTATATTTTCGAGGATGATCCTGCCTGCCTTATCAATGACCCTGGAATGCTTACGTATGGGAAGCAGCACGTCAAGGCTATATGAAGTGCATTTTTACTATGGCAACTATTAAAAGCACGGGTACCAGACCCGTTTGTTGGACACGTTTTTTTGTGTACGACACTTCCAAAAGGTCCCCGTTCCAACGTCATCCGAGAAGATCCCAATTCCTTCGGCTACTTGTAAGGTTCAATTGCGACACCGAGAGGCAAGGTTACTTAAGACATGTTAACAGGAAGTGATTCTTGATTTGGAAGGATATAATGTCCTACGTGAACCTTGTCACCCTAAAGAAAAAAAAAATTGTAGGATTGTTTGTTTTGGTGAAAAAAAAAAAAAAAAAAAAAAAACGTCCGTATATCACCCCTAATTTGACCGGCTCGTTGTCCTTGCCATATGTTTTTTACCCTGCGTATTCAATACGAGATGCAGTAAGTGAGTGGAATATCACGAAGCTAAATCTTTTCATGGCTAGATTCAATTGTTGGTTGGTTGTAAGGTGCTGCGTTACTTGGCAGCAGGGGATCCACAAGGCGTAAGTTATTTATATCGCGGCTATTCAGACCATGCGCTGTCAATACTGGATAAGAATAGGTCTCCGAGATGCGGATAGGTTCAGTGTCAACCTTGGGTGGGTAAGTGTCGATCTTGGATATTTCCATAAACATCGGTGCGCCATTTTTCCTTTGATCGTGAGTCAAGTAGACAGGGCCAAAGCCAAGCGCACGCGCTGGCGTTTTCTTTTTTTTACGTCTGACACATGCGTCGTCATTGTGTGGAACTGTTCCAGAATCTTACCCAAGTTAATTGGCAGGAGGGGCGGGGAGGGGATGGGGGACGGTGATGAGCCCTAGATGTCAATGTTCGTGACAAAAAACATTGCTTCCCCTTGAAACAAGGGTTAGGCCTAGGGCAATGCGAGAGATGAACATGGTCTAGTTTATTTTATTTTATTTTTGAAATGAGCAGATCAATTGTAACAGGGAAATAGAGTATATTTTCCGGTAAGATAAAGGTACACGAAAGTTTGGGAATGGTTGTGCAATGTAGTTGTTATTATTTCTTAGCAACCCTTACAAAGCGACCCCTTATCGATGTTGGTATACTACTACCATGCCATCTTCCTATGATGGCTACAGAATAGCTATGGTAATAAAAATAATTGTGGCAATTTTCTTTGTATACGTAGACAAGAGTGAAATTCCAAAGAAGACCATTTTATTATTATTTTTTTGTTTCTTTCTCTCTCTTGTTTAAGTAATTTGTTGTTGTTGTTGTTGTTTGTTTACAGTGTTGACGCATAAAAAAAAAGGTATGATTTCTTCTCTTCTAAAATAAAATAGAACATAAGGGTATAAAAATGAAACAGAAAAAAGAAAAAGGGAATGAAGGATATGTAAAAAAAAAAAAAAATCAAATTAATCATGGGTGGTCCACCATAGATTGACGTGAGTCTCCATAACGAGAGCGTGCATAAGGAAGACTATGTGATGGCGCAGGAGTTGGTTCTGGTGACGAGGAACAATAATAAAAATAGTCCATAGTCATAGTGGAAGGAATTGTTGTTGTAGTAGATTGAGACGGAGGAGTTCCTGCACCACGATAATATGGTGGAGGAAGTTTGCGCGTGTAGATGTCTGATGAACGGGATGATTCGGGAGATGCATGATAATGCGGATAGTATGCAGAGGTTACTTGCGGCGTGTCAGATAGGAGTAGGTTGTCCATTGACATGACGTGATTTGTGTTCATTGTTGTCAGGATCTCCGTTGGAGAGGGTAGGGTGGGACGATAAGTAGGTGATGCTGATAGAGTAGATGACATTTCTTCGGAATCACGTCTTTGATCATTACCACGTCTGCGTTTACTTTCAATTATAAAATAAATATAAGTTATTCAAGATTTGAAGAAATACTTACATGCTTGTTTTGACTCTTGTTTCCTTTCGAATACGAATACGTACCCCCTGATCAGAAAAAGATCGAGTCAAAAATGTAGATTCTATAGAACAAATTAGGGATAAGATGACAATAATCGTATGATCCTTTACCTGACATGCCCGGGAAAGCTAGAGTAAATATAAATAAATAAATAAATAAATTAGAATATGCATATAGGAGCGAAAGGAGCCTCAATGTTTACATTTTGGAGAATATACTTGAAAGGAGTCGGAGAGCGCGGAGCATAAGCTATAGACATCGGATCTAGAAAAAAAAAAGGATTCTCAGCATATGTCGGGGAGAAAAAGTTAACGAACCCGATGATTTCAAACAAAGTAAACTTGAGTCTGAAGATGCCTTCCAATCGTACGCTAATATCAGCAAATACAAAAAAGCCACCATCTAAAAAAAAAAAAAAAAAAAAAGGTTAGAAAAAAAGAGTGAGAATAGTAAAAAATAATGAAAACCTTGGTTATCAATATCTTTTAGTTTGTGAACAGATTGAACGACAGCACCCGCAGTTGTTTTTGTTCCATTGGAAAAATGTAATTCTTCACCATCATTTGTTGCCAATGTTGCATAGAGAAAAAAGTAAGGATTATTGTAACATGGACTAAAGAAATAAGAAAATAACTTCTAGCTCGATTCAGATCCCTTTTTACTCAAATATTATATTAATTATAAAACTTACTCGTTATTAGAGCAAGTCAATTGAATAATTGGTGGAGGATCCAAAGGACGTCGATCCACTTTTTCTTTGAAACTACAAAGTCTTGCTTTACGTGGTTGTTGACGTACGATCAGTTTATATCTAATGAAATATATAAAAGTTAAAAAGAAATCCTATTTGTCACGAAAAAAACAAACTTTGTTTTGTTTTCGGCGATGTCGGAATGACGGCCTTGCATTGGTAATGAGGACATTGTCATGGCACAGAAAGAAAAGGTAGCATATGAATTTTAGAACATAAACAAAAGAATAAAAAGAAAAGAAAGTTGTTTTTCTTTTTCTTTTTGTAAATCAGAAGGATAGGAAGTAAATTTGGGAAATTAATGATATAAAAATATAGTTTTTTTTTCTTATTTTTTTTTTTATTTTCTTTTCTTTTTTCTTAAAAATAGAAAAAAAAGAGAGAGAGAGAAAAGAGGAAAAAGAAAGAAAAAAGAAGAAAATAAATGAAGTACAAAGGTTAAGCTGTTATATATATATATTATATTTTCTCAAACTTATCCGAGGATCTGGGTTATACATATATATATGATCGAAAAAACCCTGCTTAAACACCGGTCACCGTCAATCCGTAACGTTGGTGAACATTAATGTGGTTCTTCCAAGGGTCTTCCATTCATTCTCATCTCGAAACTTCCCCCTTTTTTTTTTTTTTTTTTTCTTTTCTTTTTTTCTTTCTTTCGTATATGTGCATCGTTTCACTTTACTTTTTCCTTTTTCTCTTTTTTTAATGTACGGTCACTGAACACTTCTAAATGTCCTTACTTCCAAGACACCTGCATATCTTTTGCCCAATAAAGTATGACGCACGAGCATTCTTATTTTTTTTTTTCTTCTTCTCCCTTGCCAACTTGACACGTGCGCCGAAAAGTAACCCGGAAACCCAGGATTTTCCCCCTTTTTATCCATTGCAATGGAACTGTTTTTTTTCTTTGGGACTTAAGGAGTATGTCAACTATAGCCACCCCATTCAATAGAGTAACTATACATGCGTCGTTTAAAAAAAAAAAAAAAAAGGAAGGGGGAGTTGATCCCAAATGCTCCATCCATGCAGTGAGGTGTTACATTTGTAACAACACACATTTATCACTGCTAAATGTTCGGATAAATGGAAATACGTTACTACCATTTTGGTATTGATTGTCGTACCACGTTAAAGTTCTATACGCTTACTTCTTGATCAATCAATTTTTTTTTTTTTTTGTTCGATTTTGCGCACCGATCACCATTTTTACCCAATACATCCACAGGGGTTTACTTTCCTTTTTAGAAAGAGAGGAGGCATATGTCCTTTCATACTTGTCGGTAGCTTGTCAATTCAACGCTAAAATTCCCGTACCGGCTTATTTTTCTTCTTTTTCCCTCCTTCTCCCTTCTTCTTTCTTTTCCCACAGAATAAGGCACGTATCATTGGTGAAACGCTTACCTTATCAATTGATGCATACTACTTCATGAACAACAACAATAAAAGTATGATATCATGCAGATACTTTCTCTTCATTTTTTAGAGAAACTGATGTATGAAAAAAGAAAAAAAAGAAACATGTTTTACCGCGCGCATTCTCTTGTCATGTAATTGAATCCCAGTTCAGCCAATGAAGGATCCGAATACCCTACTTTTGCGAGGGAAAAAAAAGAGGTCGATCATAAACAGGAAAAATACTTCATTCAAATAATTGAATCAGTAAATTATGGTTATCAGTAGAATGATTGAAACCTAGATCCTTCCTGCTCTTTTTAACTATTGTTTAATACAAATTCTTTACCAATCGTTCTCTACCTAGTCGAGAAACATTCTATTTCGTAATAGAATTCTGTGTATCGCCCTATTTATTTGTTACAATGCCGATACTATGCTTCTAGTATCAGTACATACTCTACTTCAATTAACTGACAAAAAATAAATGAAAAACAACTTGATCGTCCTAAAACTATTCAAAATTTCTTAATTAATTCCCTCTACCCCAGATAGGTGCTCCAAACCTCGTTTAGAGAGGGATACTGCTATTGCAACAAACCTCAAGAGAAATAAATTTACCAACACCGAGGGACCTACTATTTGTAACCCCTGCAGGTACATCCAATTATTTTCGTAGATCAATCGTGTAAAGTTCTGATTTTTCCTACTTACAAACACCCGAAACTATCGCGTTCACTGTATTACCCGATGAAAGTAAATCACATCCTAACAAACGCACCGGTTAAAATCTCCTGAACTCCCTATCCATAGTAGGAGAAAGATACATGGCACACACTGCCAATGTCATCCGATTTTGAGAACATAAATGAATGTTTGTTCTAAACTTCTGTCCATACAAAGATATGCGTCAATTATTTGACAGATCTACACGGGTGACCACTAGGAAAACTCTTCTGCATTCTTTGCTTTGTCACATACAGCCACGCTAACTGGTAAAGACTACACTGTATGCTTCCATATGAAACAGCAAACAAAATACCTGCCACTCATGGGAGTGCTTGCATTGATAACCTGTTGAATCAGTTAGCTTGTACACAGTTACACGTGTATGATTACTGCCTTTCGAACGAATGAGGTCTGGGATCTCAGATGCATCCACTATGATCAACGTGAACAGAAGCGAAAAAATAGTTGTCGAAGCAATGGCAAGATATTTTAGGACAGATGGACTCAGTGACAGTCCCTTATGCTTAACCAAACATGGATTTGGTGTAGAATTTTATGCTGGCTTTTTTTTTTTTTTTTTTTTTTTTTTTTTTTTTTTTTGCGATTATCCTGTCATGGCGATAGAGACAACATCGTACAGCACAGAAAATACAGCAACCCAGCCCAAGCTGGAGCAAACAATCAAAACTATGTGCAACTAAGTTTGCATGAAACTGAGACAGTCCAGAACGTCTCTGTGCGACGGATGATCCAAAAGTTGCCTGATTCTCATATCGTAGCAGGATAAACGAGTCTTCCCACAAGGGCAGATAGATTAACCACCACCGTAGTCCCCTTACCCTTCCAGGTATCAACTTTTTTAACAATTGCCGCGAGGTAACGTTTGATCCATACGAATAATAATCCATACATTGGTATCAAGTCGCGTGTGTTGTATTTTGCACGATTGAGACCGTCCGTCTTCGCAAAAGTGAAAAATCAGAGAGAACGCGTGCCAGAAGCTAAATGATGGCTGGGATCACGCTGGATGATTGTGAGCAAGTTAGATTATTTCCTGTAAAAGCAATATGTGAAAGATACTATAGCCACGAAGATGATGGATACGTATTTTTAAACCATTTCAATTAAACGATATTCAGATTAAATGTCATTCTTACTTACACTCTATACTATCACTGATGCCACAATATGGATAGTTGCGATGGATGTGGCCCTTTTCACGCTCATCTGATAGTAAACTTTGCGGACTGTATTTCTTATATGTTGTACATCAAAAATAAGATTCTTTATCTGATACGAAAGGTGTGTTACGATGATGCCATGGAATACCATCTAAAAAGAAAATATGTTTTCTTTCTTCTCTCTTCCTTCTGCTCTATCGTTTCCGGTGAGTTCTTCGCCTGATCACATATATGCGGGATCATGCAAATCTTTTTTTGTTCAACTTGTAATTGAATGTCTCTGTAAACGTCGTCACACACAGCATCCCTTGTCTTCCATAATGGATATTCGTCAGACGTTGCGCGGCTTCAATCGCTCTGTAAACCATTATCATTCACCACGGGTTTCGAGCCGCCACCCACCAGTATGTGGTGCGGGGTAGGCCCCTGACACATGGCGAGATTATTACCTTGACTACATACATTGGTATTTATGCAACAAACTATGAATGCGGTTTTTTATGATAAATTTTATTGAAACGGCTGTTTCAGTAGACGAAACCCAATTGTAGCACCGGTTAAACGTTTTTTTAAACTATGCGAAGGTGTTCTGATCGGTCATCAGCTCCGACGAATGGATGGCCCTGGAAGAACTAAAGTACTTGACGCTAGGAAACAACCCATTTTGCCTGAATTGACATAACAGCTACAAAGAAATATTTCAGCCTGTGTGTCTTTATAGGTTATGTATTCCATAACCTCTACTTTTTTTTTTCATTAAATCCTGGAAACAATTTTGAGGGGGGAAGATAGATCTAGATCTGTTGTAGATGCATGCGGACTTTTAGATTCATAGTGCAAGTTCTAAGGAGTTCGACCGCTCATTATGCCGAATAGAAAGCGTATCTACCGGCTACCTGCATCCGAACGTTTCTGCACACCGGAAGCCAGATTTAGCTGGTCAAACACAGCCAATAAGAGGAAGCACCCTTTCGTAGACAGCAAGATAAAAGCAGTAGAGAACTATTCCTCGCAATTCGTTTCTACAGCTAAATGCATCCGTCAAAAAGAAGTTTATATACGGGTGACTAATCCCGATCGAAATCCATAACTGGGCTCTCCAGTGGTAAAGTTTAAACGTTTTACGATTGCATCATGCACCACACTGCGATGATCGTACATCTAATGGAATTGATTGGTGCTTTTCGATCTGTAAACACAACAAGTGTCAGAATACTGTGCGTAAGGTAGGATATAGTTGTCCCAGCGTAGATGGGCAAACGCCTTTTTGTTGTTGTAAGGTCGTACAATTGATGTCTGCATATAAAAGCATTGCTGATCCGCTGTCATTACTGCGCCTCCTTCCACAAATGGATGCTGTCAATTATACTCTCGTTTACATAATCAAAAGGAAGCATTATGATATATGGACGCTTCAACCAACGTGGCGAGACACATAAGTCCTCATAACGTACACACGAGCGAAATAACTTTGTGAAATTAGTTGATGTCGAATGCAATTACCGAGCAAATAGACAGCACCAGCTGACCGTCCCTTGAATATACCGACATTGACGGTCAGCAAGGGATACAGACTCGGAAAATCCAAAATTGGCATAGTGCTGACGGTCCCCATCATGACAAACCTGCGGTAAAAGCTGGTTTACGACAGGCGACAGATGTATCGTTTTGGTATAGGCTTCTGCGAATGCACATAGTATCACTATCGTCTTGAAGATTGCGTACTTGGTGCATGACTTCGCTCCAGATCGCAGTAGTCAGCGATGTGATCGTGAAGGTTCATCACAGGATCAATCAAGAACTTGAAAACCAAAACCTAGTGTTTCTCGGTGGTACAAGTTAAGCTTGAGGCTGATCAACTATGAGAATCGCTCTCCATTGAAGGTAATGTTGCGAAAAAAAAATTGTGAGAATAAGAACAGGGTAACTGACGAGAACTGAATATCACTCCGAGGACATTTCGAACACGATCATCATATGAATGGTACGGCAAACCTCCCTGAGTTTCAAAGCAATTTTTTTTTCTGCCATTGAGAGCGCGGGCATAAAGACCGAATATCCATTCATGGTATTGTTCCCGGTTTGCTGAAGATGAAATCCAAGGCGGGGTCGAGCATTCCCGATGATCTTACTGTAAAGAAGAAAAACTGGAATTAGAACCAATGCTCTTCCAGGGGGGTTTGAAGAAGGTGAAATTGAATAAGATCCCCCATTCCCTATAGCGAACTTGGCAAAGCATAACAGTACTTGAGGTAATTTACCGGTTTAGAGAAGAAATGATCGGCGTTCCGCTTGATGGAGTCAACTACATCGGATCTCCCATAATTTCTACCCCTCATGTATTTCAACAACTTTGTTGCAATCAGGGCATTCAAACTAGCGGTGACCTACCGTATATTACACAGCTTTCCAGTAAAAGTGATAGCCCACACGGAAAGGGAAATAATCGTGAACCAAAAAGTCCATCCCTGGCATCTAGTCCCGGTAGGGATATTTGATCTCTCTGCGAAGTAGCCCATGGTGTTATAGGATGTTCCTATCCAAAAGGTTGAACAATCAAACAGGAATGAAAAGAACAAATGAGATAGGCCGACGTCTACGCGGTGTGAGCCTGCGAGACAATACCGAAACTCGATGCCATCTTAGGAAGCATTGTGACAAGAACGACAACTACGGAAGACTAAAGCTAATACGGCATTGGGCCATACTTCTCCTATTTCAAAGGTACTGCTGTACGCAACAAAAGAAAGATAAGCCCATCCTAGAAGGAATCGCTAGGCATGTGCTCAATGCATCCGATATCTTCCGCCAGCAAATAGATTTTTTACTTATTTTACGTTTAGTTTTGAGTCAAAATGGAGGCAATCACAATTGAGGTCACGATCCCAATCCAAACGAAGACGTTGTAAAACTAGAAATTGATTTAAAATGGGCGACGTCAATAAATTCAACCTGTATTTTCGCAAGAGTACATCAGGCTATCACATATCGTTTGAAACGCTACGGCCGGCATATTCAAGTGCCGCACCAGAGACGGGTACCGGCGTCTGTGTAAACTATGGATATCGAATGCACTTTATTAAAATCTTTACAAAACGTTGCAGCAAACACTTAAAAAAAAATCTAACATGAATAGGTCAGAAACAGAGATTCTCCAAGAAATTGGGGTCACGATTTGTCAGCAATTTGTCAGAGAGATTTGCGGCAGATTTATCCGGGAGAGGGTATTTTCTCATAGTATACAGTGATAGCCTTCACTCTCTCATGCGAGTAATTGGAAAAGATTTTTCTTTCTGTGAAAGTCCTTACAGAAAAAGGGAGTATACATAATCGACGTACGGGTCAACAAAGGCACCCCATTGGAGCTCAATCTTGTCAAATCGCTTTGGTTCGTTTTCAAAAGTAAGATGGGCCGAAACAACCTTCAGATTCCTCTCTCTCTCTCTCTATCAGTATCCATTGGTCACTCCGATTCATCGTTTTAAATTATTATCCAGCTTTTCGGGCGGCATGATTCCATACAATGACGTACAGCTTGCCATGAGAAGGTTTCCTACAAAGCTGTGGGATCGGGTCGAAATTCAATTTATTTGGTCTAAAGTGGAATAGAAACACTTAATCTGACTTTAAGGGTCTTATAACTAGCTTCCACATCGTCTCATCAAAATATCGAGTCTTGCCACCACTTCACTGAAAGAATCCATCTTCGAGGCAAAAAACACGGTATGCGGGACAAAATTTTTCCTCGGCTCGAAAACGTGCCCGTTCGTGGAAACAGATTTCCTTTTAGAACAGCGTAAAAGTTTCATCCAATAAGCAACAAGAGTGGAGGCCTAAAAACGCACCTGTCCAATCAGTATGACATCATATCAGGGAGAATTTCATCTTTTATTTAGGGCCCTCATACAAATTTCCACGCTTTATCTTCGTCTAACTCATTGAGACTATGCGTTTTGCTACCTCGACATTCACTACCGCACTCCGTGCCGCTAATACTCAGGTAAAGACACCAGCAGTCTCAAAACAAAAGACGCGTGTTTATAGTAAGAAAATAGAAAAAACAAGCTTTCAGTGGTATTAGAACTTATGCCACACAACCTGAAAAGAAGAAGGGTGGTAATGGTCTTTTGTTGCTGACTCTTGCAGGTGTTGGTGCCGCTGGCGGTATTTACTACAACCGTAATCTCACCACAGTGAAGCAGCACGTCGAGCCCGTCCACGCTGCTGCTCCAGAGTCGGCCTTGGACCCCTCCGAGTTCAAGTCTTTCAAGGTAAGGACAGCCCGTTTATCAACGTCCTAAAAACCGATTCGACTGTAGCTCCAAAAAGTCGAGCCAATCAATTACAACACCAGCTTGTACCGCTTTGAATTGCCTTCCGAGAACCACGTCGCTGGTCTCCCCATCGCGTCCTGCGTCATTACCCGCTATCCTTTCACGAAAAAAGATGGCTCGACCGGCTACGTGATCCGACCCTACACCCCTACCTCCACATCCGACGTAAGTACAACGCCTATCCACACAACTCTAAACTGACACAACAAATAGACCCGCGGCCATGTTGACTTCATCATCAAGGTGTACCCCGAGGGCAAGATGAGCCAGCATATCCATAACCTTAAGGTTGGTGAGACACTCGATATCAAGGGCCCCATTCCCAAGTACAACTGGGAAGAGAAGCCCGTTGAGAATGTTGGCATGATCGCTGGTGGTACCGGTATTACCCCCATGGTAAGCCCCACAAACACAGCTTCCGTCGCAGATGACTCATTCCCGCTCGATTTAGCTCCAAATCATCCGCCGCGTCTTCGACAAGAAGTCCGCCAACGACAAGACCAAGATTACCTTGATCTTCGCCAACGAAAAGGAAGAAGATATCTTGCTTAGAGAAGAGCTTGACACTATTGCCAAGGAGAACCCTGATCGCTTCAAGGTTGTCTATACTCTGAACAAACCCCCTCAGGACTGGTCTGGCCCCACCGGCTTTGTCTCGTCCGACTTGATCAAGTCCCATCTTCCCGGCCCCGAGAATGACAAGGCCATCGTCTTTGTCTGGTAAGTGCTAACTACTGTCTCAGTCAAACATAGAATAACCCTGATCGTGTCGTAGTGGTCCTGACCCGATGTTGGCTGCTTTGTCTGGTCCTAAGGCTAAGGACAAGAGCCAGGGCGAATTGGGAGGTGTTCTCAAGGAGTAAGTTTTTTTTTTCCCTTAAGGTACCTGTTTCTAACGCATTGTATTTTCTTCCTAGGCTTGGCTACAACCAGGACAAGGTGTTCAAATTCTAGATGCTGGAGCTTCTATGTGACATTGATAATGTATAATGCAATATATAACTTTTTTTTTTTTCATTCAACAAAAGACATACGTCTGCTTCTTTGTTCAGCAAATACTTTCTCAAATGTAACACGTTAATTTTTTACAAAGAAAAGAGAGGATCAAAAAAAAAAAGAAGGTTTTAGGAAAAGCGCAACGGTCGTCATTTTCTTCCCTCAGGAATAACGAGCACAGACAGAAGCTCCCAATCAACAACATATCAATATCATTACACTAGCGTTGGGGGGAAGAGGAAGAAAAAAAAAAGGTGTAAACACGTGTATGAAAATGTAGGCCAAATGTATAATGTGAATATGGGTGAGAATGTAAACGGTGAATGTACGAGAAAGAGAGAAAAAAGATAGTGTATGCATGAGTATGTATAAATGTACGTATGTACGAATGTCTGCGCGTATGCGTGTATTTTGTGTGAACGTTGGAATAGGAGCAAGGTCGAGAGAGGGACGGACTAGCTAGGACTGAGCCGGCCGGTCTTGTGGCGACGTACTGTCAAACTTTAACATTCCGCGTTTCTGCAGTTTCATCGCAAATTTTGGTGGCAGGCCATACGACGGTGGCTTCTTGAACACGGTATTGAACGCAAGCGTGTCTTCTTGTTTTTTCCTTGTTTCGTCCTTGTAGCCGATATCTAGGGTAATCGTGATAAGGCTCTTACTCAGATGCCCGTAGTCCCGCTTGATCAGAGACACCACTTGCTCCAACCGCATGAAATACAGCTTTGTTTCTATAAACCGTTGCTTTTCGCTTTCCTTGGCATCGTTTATGCCATTGGCCACCGCTTGCGATGGTGTGCAGACCATGCTTGCCAACGGCGACCACAGCCGCTCCTTTTCTCGCGAGGTGACGAGCCTGCGATAGAGCGATGGATACCGTTGCCACAGCATGTCCGTTGCTATGCCAAGTAGTAAGCTGACCTGCAAATCAAGCACAAAGAACGAATGCTCCACACCCTCCTCCACCAGTTGGACGGTGTACAATGGTAAGTACTGCATCGCGTCCGCCAAGGAAGGCATCACCCTTCCTGTGGGAAGTGACTGTTTGCAGTTCTTGGGAGACACAACCGAAATCGACACGTCTTCCTTTTCCTCCTTGATTTTCGATTGCCACTGCTCCGGTGGAGGGGTTGGTATTGGTGTGTGCGGACCGTCTGGAGGGGTCTCGGCTCCGTGCAACGCATACAAATTCTTTTTAGGCAGGTGCATCCCAGAGAGTTTGCGCGCGTGGGCTTTTCTTTCTTGCAAGCAAGTTGGCTTTTCCACACCATCGGGTGACTTGACAAGGCACTCCGCCTTGATTTTTACATCGCCCTCCATCGCAGCGGTCGACGTGGATGACAGTGGGGCAGATGGCGTAGGAGGTGGAGGTGGAGGAGGAGGAGGAGAAGAAGAAGAAGAAGGCGGAGGCGGTGGCGGCGTTCCTGCTGCTGTTGTTGTCTCTGCTGGTGGCGGCGGCGGTGAACTCGACTGTCGTTTCTCCTCCGGATTTGTTCTTGTTCCTCGTCGTCTGCATTCCAAATCGGCTGCCAAAACAAGTCGTCTTTTCTTCGGGAACGTTTTCGTTTTTCCGACAACCTGTTCTTTGTCTATTCATAAAGTTAACTTTCGCGATAAGATGTGTAACGTTGCCCGTTTTACCTTGAGACTCCACAGGCTCCTTCGCTTTCTTGCCATCAACTCTTTTTGGGCTCGTCTCTCGCGCTCTTTTTCGGTCGTCTATGGATTTTGTATCCTTGCTAGCTTTTTTGTCGTGGAGCTTCGTGATCGCTTTTTTGAGTGCCTGCTCGACGTCTGTGTCGCCATTTTCAATAGCAATGTCCAGCGGCGTTAATCCTTTCGCGTTGGCAGCATGGGGGTTGGCGCCATGCTGCAACAAAAGCTCTACAACAGAAAGATGGCTGTTTTCGGTTGCATCGTGCAGGGGTGTATCCGAATCTGCGCCCTTTGAGTTCGCATTCGCACCGTTCTCCAGCAGCAGCTGGACAATAGCATTTTGACCACGTAGCGCTGCCTCGTGGAGTGGCGTCCATCCTGCGTTATCTGTTTCATTTGGGTTAGCGCCTGCCTTCAAAAGTGTTTCAACAACGGCGATGTCACCACGGATAGACCATTTGTGTAAATGCGTGCGTCCGCTGGTATCTTTTTTCCGAGGATCTAACTTTGTCGCATCCAGTTTTTTCGGTGCTGGGCGTGTTTCTACACCGGCAGAACATTCTCTCGACTCTGCCTCTACAGAGCATGATGTTGTTCGTTGATGTCCTCCTTTTTTTTTCTTTCTGATAGTCGATACGCCGCCGTTTTGTGTCTCTTCGTCCTCCTCCTCCTCATCTTCAATTTGACGTGCTCTGCGTGGGCGCTTCGCCTGGTTCTGTTCCAGCGCTTCAAACGTACGCATGATAGCTTGGATTTTTCGCTCTTCACGCGACAGTTGTGCATCGCCTTGTCGGTGTTTGCTCGTTTTTTGGCGTTGTTTTGCGTGCGAAATAAACGTGACCTCGTCAATCGCGTCACTGACGGCTCTTTGTTTCCGCAGTTCGTCTACTCTTGCTGCGAGGATACGGCGGACGGCAGGCGACTCGGCTACTTCGTATGCTGTCTTGCCGTCGTCGTTGCGAATATCAACATCCGCACCAGCGTCGAGCATGTATTTCACAATCTGTTCCTGTCCTTTGAGACTTGCGCTGTGAAGGGCTGTGTTGCCTTGATTGCCTGGAAGATTAATATCGCTGCCGTGCTCTACTAAAAGCTTTACAACGGCGAGGTGACCACAAGACGACGCCTCGTGCAGAGGCGTCCAGAGATACTTGTCTTTTGCGTTGGTATTTGCACCCTGTTTCACAAGAGCTGCTGCTTCTTCGTATCGGCCTTCCGCACAGACGCGGTGGAGTGTCGTACGACCAGCGTCGTCGCGCGCAACGAGTCGGTCGAGATGCTTCATTTTACTTCGGACCATGCGTTCGCAATCACTGTCTTCGCAAAGGTCGAGCGGCGTCTGCTTGTCGCTATTCAAGGCAAATACATCTGCGCCGGCATTGATCAGCAACTGAACACACTCAGAAAAACCAGTAGAACAAGCGTCATGCAGTGGGGTGTCGTCCCCAAAACCTCTGGCATTGACATCTGCGCCACATTCGATGAGATATTTCGCAATTGCAAACTGGCTTTTTAGCGATGCTTCGTGTAGCGGGGTCCAGCCGGCGTTGTCCTTGTGATTCACGTTTGCTCCTCGCTCAACAAGCTCCTTCACTTTTGCAAGATTTCCAGAGCTAGTACACAAGAAAAGTTTCGTTCGTCCAGCTTTATCTGTCCGGTTTGGATCTTGACAGGCAGTGCGTCCTTTGGACCGCCGTCGCTGTTGACTATTTTTCTCCGGAGCAGAGTCTTTGGTTGAACAGTCGCTTGGAACGCAGGGCCGTTTGACTTGTATTTTTTCTGTCATACTATCTTTCCGCGGACGTCCTCGTTTCCGTCGTTCGGGCGCAGCATCAGGATGTCTGAGTCGCGCTAGATGAATCGATGATGACTTGCGCACACGATGTGTTGTTTGGGATTTCCGAGATACTCTCCGCTTGACACCGTCCTCACCATTCACCCACTCTCCGCCACTGTCCGATTCGTCAGCATCGGAAATGCTTGTGGCAACGGTTGAAAAAGGAGAGGTATGGCGAGGGTTACTTGATGATGACCGTCGATGTCGTCGTCTACTAGACCAATAGTTTTCTTCTTCCTCGTCATCGTCTGCTCCCTCGCTATTTTCTTCCTCTTCGTCGTCGTCTTCGTCGTGGGGACTTTCTTCATCCACGTATTCGTCGTCTGTACCCAGTATGGTCCCGTTATTCTCTGTGGTCTCTTTTTTGGGGCAATCCTCTTCGGCAACTTCCGTTTCTGCTTCGGACTCTGCACTAAATGTTTCTTCCTCGGGTATTCGGCTAATAGTCGCTTCTGTAACCAATTCCATATTCATCGTGATGTTGTCGTTGATAAATGCTCTTTTTTTTTGGAATGATAAAATGAACTTGTTTAAAATTCAAGAAAAAAATCATTAGTCTTTTTTTCTTTTTTTTACATACACTTCTGCATCGGATGCTACCTCGTAAAAAAAGAAGAAGAAGAGAAGAAAAGAATGAAAAGAAAAAAATAAATCTTTCTTAACAGGTATAATTGGGTGGTGGCCAAGGTATAATCCTGCGGGCAGAATAAGCACTCAATTGTATACTTTATATATAGATATATATTAAGCCTTACTATAGAGATAGACTGCGGAGGAGCCACTGTGTGTCAAATAAAATATATATAAAAAAAAAAAGTAAGTCCAGTGGTCAGTCGTCCTGATGTCAAGCGATGGTCATCTCATTTGCCACTTGAATGACGAATGAATGATATTAAATTAAAGAAGTATACCTTCTATTATATAGACTGAGAAAGTGAGAAACGGGAAGAAAGACCGTTATGAGGAAGAAAAAGTTTGTGGGAAGGACACAGAACCGGACGACATACAAAAAACTGAACTGATGTCACAGTTTAGACTTGCAACTCCGCCGCACTGTTATTTTTGTGCGTCCAGTTCCCGTTGTCCTAAAAAAGTGAGCTAATCCAAGTCCTTTCCGGCGCTTTTTTTGTTATGTGATGTGTGTGCATGTCAACAAAGTGTAATAAAAAAAACGTCACACGGACAAAGTCTTTTTTATTTGCAATTGCATTTCATTCATTAAACTAAGGGGGGACGATTCAGTCAATCTATGCTAATTTTACGTTAAAACTTGAAAGATAGAAAAAAAGAAGAAAAATCACAATGAATGTCCTGGAACAAAATAATGAAATTTTTAATGTAACAACATAAAGTTTAAACCTTTTCACTCATCACAAGATTGTAAGAAAGAACAAATTCTTTTTTTTGCTGCAAGGGTCATCACCCCTATAAAACTCGTCACAGATTGGGAGTCAGGACCTTTTTCATTACGCTATTCTTCTATCTTCGATTTTTTTAAGACATAAACGTGCACTTACTTCCCCGTCTAGAATAGAATTTGGTAATCCACTGACCCCTGTTTATACCATAGTAATTTGTTTATAAACTCTATCCTGTTTTCACTGCAATTATATCATGTTTTAGAATCATTCTTTACTTAAAAAACATTATGTGTTCCTGGGTACCTTGATATCATGTTGCATAATTTGCCTGCAACAACTGATAATATATTCCTTATACATAACTCATTCAACTTTGATTTCACGAAAAGGACACCGTAACATATCTCATTCAACATGCAAGAAACATATATTTTCTCGGGATGCTTCGAACAGATCTACATGTCGTTACAAGTTTATTCTCGCAGGTGATCCTTGATGTGGGGCGGCTTGCAAATAGAGTGACTATGGATAAATAGTTCAACTGATTAAAGAGAAATCGGACATTTGCATGGCAAAAACGTCTCATCCCCATCTACGACGTCTGTCATTGAACAATGTGAGGTGAGGGACTGTCTATTGTAACGAAACCAGTCGAGTTACGCCACGAGATACTCTTTGGGTGGAGCTCAGTATTGGCATTCGCGCGTTGACCCTATAGCAGCTGGTCTACCACTGGCGTGAAGATAAAAGGATGTCTCGCTTGCAGAAATTTGTCAGTTAAATTTAGGTACATTTCATATAAGAATACGCCAAACATACAATAACGCATCGACGAAAACCTATATGCATTTGCGAAGGGGTTAAGGGATTGCCGTGTCTCTTGGAAGCGTGACCAGAGGAAGAGCTTGATAGATGATCTTTGTACTGTTTTTTGAAGGCATAAGAGTACTATCCAAAACTTTATTTTATTCTGGCTGTTGACGAGATCACTGTATCATTGTTATTTGTCTTTGGTAAGGGTGTACTAGGGATATAAGAAATATTTAAGAACTTACAGTACCCTCACTGTATTTACAGGTTGGACTATCATGATGAGAGATTCCATTGACCGTAGTTAATCTCTCTTCAATGCCATCTATCGGCAAGCATCGCAGTCTAGATCATACTTTCAACATATTAAAGGACGCGTTTATGAAGGTTTTGCTTCTTCTAACTTTGACATTTTTTGCTTGGTTCATCATAAAAATACCAGACATGTCTCCTAGTGGATCGTGTTCTACTCATTGAGTTGACATTTTTTAGATGTCCGGGTAGAAGATCCCAAAGTAATTTTATTTTGGCAAAACAATTTCCATTGAATGGGACGAGCCGAATGCTGTTGAGATACATTTCAATGGCCTTCAGTTTGGTGTCACTAAATGATGTTTGTGGGAACTGTCAATAGATGATCCTTAGTACTTTAGCCATACTTTCTGACTTCAGGATGTTATTATAAAATTTAGGAAGCTACGCTTAGTTGGGAAGACTTCATTGATCCTTTGCTACTAACATTTCGGTTGGATGGATGAGGAACGTGCTGTCTATGAAATAAACGTCTACCTTATTGTAGTCTAAATGTATGTACCAATACAATATGACACAGAAATAAGCAATCGACGCCTATATATCATGGTTTAATATGCGTTTCTGAGGCCATGTCGTGCACCATCAATCTCCCCACCACAAAAAAATGTATTCGGTTGATTCAAAGTCCGGGGTAAACAGTCCTATTCAACCACTTCCAGCTTTGATAAACAAAAAGTCCACCCCTTCTCTTTTCGGAAGCTATGGCCTCTTCACTGCGGTTACCGACTGCCGCTAAGCTCTTGCGGCCATTTTCGGCGAGAACTTTCCATTCCGCCATTCCTGTTGCTTCTCACATTGGAAAAAAGCCTATTTCATATTCACAAGACATCACCATTGACCATGACTTGACACCCATCACCAACCCTCGCATTCCGTCCGAACTGAACAACACCATGTTGAACATCACAGGACCTCTTGGAAAGGAACAGCTTCCAATTAAACCGTTTGTGAAACTTACCATGAGCACACCTGAGGGCGATACGAGCGCTGAACGATTGTTGGAAGTGTCAGTGGAAGACGACTCGGTTAAGCAACAGCGCGCTATGTGGGGAACAACTCGTGCTTTGATCAACAACGCAATCGTTGGCGTTTCCGAAGGCTATCGTGTTCATTTGCGTTTGGTTGGTGTTGGTTACAGAGGTGTTTTGGAGAACAATAACCGCACGCTGTCGCTGAAGCTTGGTTTTGCTCACCCTGTGCTGGTTGAGATTCCCGAAGGTATCACATGTACACTTCCGCAACCAAATCGCGTTATGCTGCAGGGCATCAATTTGCAACAGGTTACCGAACTAGCAGCCAAGATCCAACGATGGAGAAAGCCTGAACCATATAACCAAAAGGGTATCTTCATTAACGACGAAACCATTAAGAAGAAGGAAGGAAAGAAGAAATAGACAATTTATACGCGGGACAAAAAAAAAGCTTAGATGTAAATTTCTGGAAATTGATACAAAAAAAAGAAAATGTAATGCCACTTCTATTATTATTTGGATGCTACAAATACGACATTTCTAGGAGATGTTGCTGGGTCAAACAGTGGCCACATCCAAACACCTTTGTTAGGGTTAGAACTTTTGGCCACAGCTTCTTTCAAATAAAGCCAGCGGTCAACAAGAATGATACTTTCTAGTACAGGGGCTAGCAAAGCTCGTAGTGTCCATGTAACGATAAGCTGTTTGTCAGCCTGCTTCGATTTAAACGTTTGGTAATAACGCTCGGCATCATCAGCCGAGATGGTATCCGCAGGAAGGTCGAGTCGTTTTAGCGCAGCGGCTACATAGGATTTGAAATCTTTCTTCTTGTTGATTCGCCCAATCACCAAGGGCGAGTCAGGTGTAGCCTTTTTTCGTTCCACCAAAATCCACTAGAAAAAACCCGTTTAAAAGACATGTGGTACGGTGCAGCCTCTAGTCACCTGCAATAGTGCTTTAAAGAAGTGATGTTCGAATGACTGCAAACTTTCCACCTTTTGTTCCGCCCACCGTGAGGGGGATTGACAAGCAAGTACTCGATCTGTTGTCCCCATATGATAGTCGGCGATCTTCATCATACGGCTCAGAGGGAAACCGGCGGAATCTCCTTCTTCAGAAAGATAATGGTAGCAGCATCCCACATTCACCAGACAGGCAATTTGACTCTCAGCAAACAAGCGCATCGTCATGGGAGACAGATCACCGCAGGCATGCAAACCGCAAACCAACCACTTTTCTTCTCCTTCTTTTTCTTCTCCATGGTTAGCCCACTTTCTAAGCATATGCGAGACGTTCTCGGGTGTGACCTTTTCTGTAACATGATGCAGCTTGGATGTGAGCGTATCACTGTTGTTCTTATCGATTAACTTGGAGGCCTTCTTGTCGAATTTTTGTGCACCACGTGTTTGCACCTCGGACATATCAACTGCTAACACCTTAAAATCATGTTGGAACGCAAGTGCTCGTGATAAATAACCTTGGCCGGCGCCAAGATCCATCACCGAGGAGATGCCGCGACTCTCAGCAACTGTACGGATAACAGCACTCATCCGTTCCACCTAGCATCGTCCATGTGAACAAGAACCCCCCCTAAGTCTCTACTTACCTCGTGAATCTTTTTATCGGTCATTCCTGAGATCATGCGCTTATCCATCGTGCTTGTAGCTGCAAAATTTTTAGTATACAGTTAGACGAACATCCGCTGACCCAACGTGTTGACTTAACATGCATGCGAACTTCTTCGTCGCGGCAACGTCAGATTTTTTATGTTTTGCAGGTACTCCTTGAATGACGCAGGCCATGCTTCCTAGGAAACCAGTTATGCATGACACACACTTCACTCCGTCAGACGCACATTGTAAATACTGCTGTCCTCTGCTACTAAATCAATTATGGATGAGAACCAGGTGTCAGTATCGTTTAGATCATGAGGAAGAAATGTCAATCGCCATTCAGGATCCAGCTTCTCCCATTGACGACAAGTAAAAAAGTCGACAACATGAATATCAATCAACCACTGATAGCTCTTAACGAATGACACCAATGCTTGAAGGTAACACTCAGCACCTTTCTCTGAATACAATGGAGGAAGCTGGATCTCCTCGGTCGGTATGGACATGGCGAGCCGAAGAATGGTGGGGTTTTCCGACTTTTTTTTTTCTACCGGTGGCGGAGACGCTTTATTATTTTTTTTATTACTATTACTCTTATTCATACGCTTTTAACTCCTCCTCTTCTTTTCGCATTTTGTGCTCTTCTACTTCCTTTTGTTGCTTTTCTACTTCGATACTCATCCACAGCTTCACATCGAGTTTCCATACTGTCTTGGTTTGGAAATAACCCAACTTCGTGTGCGATACCTTTGTGTAGCCGTGTTTTTTCTCGAGAACATCCGCCATATGTTGTTGCAATTCATTTGTCTCTGCATAAAGATAGTCGATCTGATGTGAATGTGCCCAGAATGCCACTCGCTTTAGTAAGGCGGTCGACAAGCCATGCCCTTGGTAATCTGTCTTCACCGCGAGTCTTCGCACGCTTGCTTCATTGGGTTTGTGAGCTTCGAAAAGTATCCGCTTCTCTACCGGTTGATTGCCACGCACACAGGCAATCCCATCCCGTACCAGATCTGTAGCTCCAACCAAAACCAATCGGATAAAATCATCAAGGCGAGCCAGCACATAGGCTGTTTGCTTCCATTCCGCTGTAGCGATCTCAGGCGCATCCGCTAACCGCGGCCTTGCTGATGCACGTACATAAGACACTGATCGTTGATCCACGACTGGTTCGAGATGTTGATCCACACCAATACATGCCACGGGTTCGTCATTGATCGTAAAGACCCAAAAGTTACCCTTGAGCTCGTTTTTTTCACCACGGTAGTAAGTGGCCGGATCCTTGAGGTCATTTTCCAGCCCTTCGAGAATTCGTTCCAAAACATCCTTCTTGTCAACATACCAGAATAGAGCGATAACACCACCACAAAGACTAAAAATAAAGATAACGATATATACGCCAACTAGCAACTGACTAGGCCAGCCCAGACTATCCACTAGTCGTGGTACAGTGACAAGAAGGGATGCGAACACCGCCATCCAAATGGTAATCACAACGGGTGACATGAGTCGTAGCCGGACGCCGGATGGCACACAGTTGAGGTACGTTGATGAAAAAAGGTACTGCACATAACGTAGATCTTTGCTTTCAAAGTAAGGCCTCATGTCGAATTTGGCTCTCTTCTTTTCCGTCGGCGGTAATGGAGCAGTAGGAGCATTGGCTGGTATGGATCGCACAGTTATATCTGAGGACATCGAGAACTGGACAAAGAAGAAAAGATACAAAAGAAGTAAAATGATTGGAACGACAAGCCATGCGGGGCATTAATACCTAAGTTTTACTACCACGTGCAGCATTCTATTGGCATAACTTGTTCCGCCTGGACCACGTTCATCCATTTTGTGAAGTCATACTACGTTGATAGCAAGGACAATTCATAGCTAGATAAAAAACAAAAGATCCCCCTCCTCCACTTCACATCCTCTTTGCGACTAAAACCTATATTGTTCGATTTCCCTGTTCTGCACTGGACGACAAGAAGAAGAAGCACTGTAAGCGCTGAAGTCTGTATTTCTGGTACTGTGTAGAAATTACAATTGCTCATCTTTTTCATGAATCAACCTCGATCAGATATAGACGTAAGTTAATGTTCATGAGTATAAACAACAGAGAGCGGAAAAATGCATTATTTTATGACAGTCTTTTTTTTTCTAGTGGGAAAATCTATAGATTGGTGCCAAATAATTCATGGCGTCGGAGATCATCGTAGGCCTTGCGCTTCAAGGATTGTTTTGCTGCCTCGACATCTGTTCGAATATCACGAATTAACGCGTCTAAAAAAGAATACTTTGTGAGAAAACAACGTGCCTTACAGTGACCTGATCCCTTACCAAGAGACGGGTAATTCTGCTCGGGACGGACATATCCCAAGACAATGACGCGGATATCGACACCATAGAAATCATCGGCGAACTCATGGATAATGTGTACCTCCTTTTCACTCACATATAAGCAACTATATTGTACCCAACAAGAAGAGGACTTACCGCAGAACGTTTTTCATTATTATAGTAGGGATTCCAACCAAGACTCATGACCATTGGGTATACTTGTGAGTTAAGTGGTCCGATCTGTGCCCACCCGTAGTAAACACCAGTGTCAAAATCACAGGCCATCGCTTCAAGTGCTCCTTCACTTAGGTTGGCTGTCATCATAGGGTTACAATCTATGAAAACGTCTCCGCAGTCCTTTTACCTGTAGGGATGCCTAACTCTTTCGACCCACGTCCGTAACCTTTAACCACGGTTCCAGACATAGTATATGGATAAGGCTTTTGGGGCGCTTCGGGACCAACAATGAGGGGACGATCAGGGTTGATATTTTGGTTCATGGCAAGGAAGTATGGGTGGAAAGAGGCTGTGTCAGTTCTTCAATTTAAAGATAGCAAGTGCTCGGACCTTCGGCGCCGTCACGTGTGAGTGGTTCGATCTTTGATGCAAACCTGGTAAACTTTGCAAAAAGTGAATTAGCAATAAAACACATCCAGACATAGAACCTCGTCTTTATTAATGACCAACATCTTTATAAACTACTTACCAATGCGTCTTTCTGTAAAAAATGAACTCACTTGCGAAAGGCTGTCGATATCATCATTACTAATCTTTTCTATATTTGGTAATCTGGGTTTTGTCAGCAAGAGGGATACCCTGACCAATGGCAGCAGATTCGCTGAGCGATGATAATCCAGCCAAACAAAAAAAAACAGGCAACAGTAAAAGAAAATGAGAAATAGAAAATCTAACGTCTGAGCATGTAACTAAGGCCATTTCTTCTTTACTGAAATAATTAAACATATTTTTCACTTGTCGATCTACTCCAGTTGAGTGAAAACCATACGGATGGATTGGGTAATTTGGATTTTTCAGTGTTTCTCGTAGATTATCATAGCGCGAAGGATCGATTCGGTAAAACTTTAAAGTTTTCTTACAGCAACGCGTAAAAGAAAATATACGTAAATGAAAATGAAATGATCAGGGGTACCTCCCAGGCTTTATGAACGAAGACACAACGTCATGCCGTTCAAAGTGTACATAACCCGTTTCACTTAATATATTGTCAGTGCACTTTCGTAGATTACCTCCTATCTATCTGTATGCATATACAATTATGCAGACTCCATCAAAACGTCCAGCCGTTATAAAGGAACTGACTACTTTTCTTTGTTTCCGTTCCTTGCAGCTTAATGCATTTTGGAGCGAGCGGATCATGTAAGATAGCTTTTGTCAATGCTAGTTACTTGTCATTTATACCCATGGATCAACATGGCGTAGAGTATCGATGCTCATGGGCTAAACGTAGGAAATCAAGAGTACGAGAAATGCAGGTTGTAGCTAGAGAGACCAGCCACTTTCTGAATAATAGATCTATCCTACTGAACTTCTTGATTTCTTTTGTACACATATCTTGTTATCAATCCCAACTTCGTTGGCTAAGAATTTTATATGCTCAATAGGTGCTCAGATTGGATTCATGAGCTATGACGCATGACAATCCTACTTATTCTTTTCAACTGGCTGATTTCCCCGTCACCCCAAACTTAATGCATAGCGAATCGATTCCTGTAGCAGAAGTTTATGATACTCTAGTCTACTGCCTTGTTTCAGCCTCTTCCAGTACGATAGGTTGCATTCGATTCGATTCTTTTTACTTATATTTTAGCTCTATCACCACAAACAAGCAGCAAATACTTGAAGAAGGCGTCTATATGGCAACTACAAGACATAAAAGATTGTAAACTGTGCTATACAAATTGAAACTGTTGAATACTCCAGGAAACAAGATGAATCCAAAGTATCCTTCTGAGTCCTACAGGTATTGTTGTCCTGAAATGACAACAACTTGGAACGTCACACCTTCTATGGCTGTCCAACTTCGCATAATGGTACGGCAGCTGGAAACTTCTTAATTCTTTTTTTAGTCCCTGACAAACAGTGTATGTTCTTGATCTGAAGTTGGAGCTGCTCAGCAAAGAATTTTCATTGTCTCCGACTCATTTGGCGGGAACACTGCGGCACGAAAAGCGTATAACGTCTGATATTATGTATCTGTGTTTGTCTCCTTATTACGCGCTGGGTAATTCTTGAACATTTTGAGACAATTGGCAGTAAATTTCTTCAAAAGTCTCTTCCCATTTATTTACTTATATATCGAAAAGAACAAAGGTTCCGATCTTAGCGGTCATTGCTGAGCAATTCAAAATAACGGTACATATGCACTACGTCTAAGCCCTTGCCGTATTTCCAGTATTTGAATTACATGGTTCCATTACCTACATAGCAATGAGTGAGTGGTAATACAATGGTACCTGTCATATTCTTATATTATCCATGCGTTCAAGCCGTAAAGAGCCATAAACCCCGGCTGCTTCGAGCAACAACGATGAAACAATCTAATACGCATAACAAGATACACTGCATGAACCATTCCGTACCAATGGTAGACACTTCAAGAAGATTAGGTAGAAGGAAAGACATATAGAGCAACAATCAACAATACCACCGTATGCTGCTAACACTTAGAATCGCACGTGTGTCACTCAATACGGCGCAGAGCAGTCTGTTAACCAGTGTCAACAGAAAGCGTTTCCTTTAATAACAGGGCACACAGAGAATTATATATTATTCCATGCCAGACTATTCGTGGAAATGTGACAAAATGGTAGAATTTTTTTTACAGAAAAAGGAAGTTTTTGGATGGTACTGAGTCCCTGGAACAAAAATATTTGAACCTTCTTGTTGTTGCAATCTTTAAAATTAATATTTTCCGATTTTGCTTGATATAACGTGTAAGAAAAACATCTCTTTTAATCTGTATCTATTTCCTCCTCGATGCATTGGATGCTTCTGCCATTATCATCATCTCTGCAAGCATTCTCGGCACAAATAGCGGAAAATGTTTTTTCTTTACACTATGTATAGTTGACATATCGATTATGGCTCAGTCATTGGCTTCGCTACTGCGGTCTTCTCGGTTCCTGCTACGTATCCTACAGGCGATTTGTTGTGTGTTACTTTCCTTACGAGGACAGGCGAAAGATGGTTGTACTTTGTGTACATTTGTACTAAGATGTGTTTTGGCATTTTAAAAATCTATACAGACCCCAACACTTAAAACGCTTTGAAGCTATTGTCACAATCCATTTCCCCATTATTCTAGTACTTGCTTTTCTTTTTCGATTCGCAACCGCCTACTATTTAACAACACCCGAGTACTACATAGTAACACTGGACAAGAAACCGAATCCGAGAATCAATATACAATTCTGCAGCTGCCGTTTTGAGATGATCAGGAAGAATGAATCGTTCTCTTTCAGTGAAGGCGAACGCATATGCGTAGTGGAAGAATCTCAAAAGCTTATGTTTGATCATTCCCCCCGTACAAATTTAACTTCTATAATCACCCATACGTGTGGGCAGTTGTTGGCGACGAGAAAGTTCCGGTCGTCACAAATATTGACCTTGTTTCCCCCGACCCCGCCAATATCCCATGCAAATTAGCTTTGAAAACAGATTCCATGAATATATACTTGTGCGCCATGTGGCAGTAAATTGTATGAATTAGAAAAGTCGCAAGCACTGTGTTATCCCGCTACAGGTTTAATATCTGAAAATTGCGAATAAAAACGCATGGAACTGAATAAAAAAGTTTTATATGATGAAGAAAAAAGGTGTCGAACGCAATACTATAGACTGAATAAATATAAGGCCAAAAACTAGAGGGAATAAGGTTTGAGAAGCTACCTATAACTTGAGTAATGGTCCAGCCTCCCCATGTAATTGATTACTATCCTGGTGGCTTCAGGTGCGAGGTTGATTGCTTATACACCCTTCTGATCAAGTAAAACTACATCCTGTTGTAGACTGAGTGCCAATGTCTGCCAATTCTATGCTATTAATATAAAGGTTATTTCAGCTGAGGCAATAAGTCTATCTAAGTAAATGTTCTAACGTTTTATCCGTACGCGGATGATCTATTCTACTTTTTTTTTTTGCTCTATTACCATAAAACAAATAGAAGGTACTTCAAGAAGCTGTCTAACTCTGTCATCATTTAAAGACCTATAACGACCAAAAGCATGGCGCATAAAGAGTGAGATGAGATTTATGACTGGTCATGTAAGCATCTGTCATGACCAACACAAGTCGCTATCCAATGTTGTTCCTGTATCAATTTATTAGAAGCTCATACAACGTGTTGGTGGTATGCTGTTGGTGAGACCTTATTGACCGCGGGTAATTCTCTCAAAATCCTCTTCACGGCGACAGAACATGCATTCGACAAAGGACTATGTATGGGCTAATGGTGTGGTAATTCGCGTTCCGTTTTGAATTTACTGAATTGGGCTCAAATAAAGACTTAGCAGCTGTTTATATACCATTTTGGCTTTCACAGCAACAGCATGAAATTTCTTATTTGCGATGTTGCTCAATTTACTCGACGGGCGGGGTCAAGGAAATTATGCAAGGTGCCCAACATCCTGTGTTATAGCATCCTTCAGTAGACACCCTTGTCTGTCATCTCTTTCACATACGTATTGAGAAGCACGTTTAAGTGATTAATGGACATGCACCCGCCGGTGACCCACACCGCCCTTGTATCCAGCCGTAAAATAAGAATACAGGTTTCAATAGACTTGCATATCCATCACATTTGCAAAAGGCGTACCAGAGAAAGTAAATGCAGAAATAGGTAAACATATCTCGTTTAATAACCCGTCCAAAAAAAGCATACATCATGAATTATGCCTATTGATCATCGAAAACGCTGGTTACTTGGCGTGTTTTTGCCAGGTATGCCTCAATGACATCCTACTAACTTTGCAATGGGGGAACTTTTTGAAGTTCTGTAGCTATAAATGTGTTTTTCAGCACTGTGTTGACTATTTTTCAAATTATCGAAAAACCCGTGTCCGCTTATTCGAATAGAAACAAACTCGACTTTTCGAGCGTACTTGTGCAACCTGTGTCCCAAAAATACCATATATGGTATGGCCCACCCGTGTCCCTAGGATTTCCGTTATCGAAATTGTTCATACATGCAATGAAGTCGAGTTGCTAAGAGCAGTGCGATTTTCTTCACATACGACTATAGTAAGTAAGCTGTGCAAAACGCAGCATATGCTATGGGAAGTGATTCTAGATTATCCATTCAGATTCCTAATGTCTGCCATTTGCTAGACGAATATATTTATGGCACCATATGAGCCCACAAGTTAGCACACAACAATGAACTGACACAAGCAGTTAGTAATGGTTTTCACAATGGGAATTGCTACAGAGACCCAGGACTGATGGCTTATGGACACTCATGATATCTCCATCAAAGCTACCACTGAACAACTTCTTAATAAAGGTTGATAATAAATAAATGATGATGAAACTCCTGAATATATATAGTCCGATTGTATGTCGTGCCTAATACAATCTAGGTTGACTTCAGTTCGGCTCTCAATGTGGTATTGACTCTCTGAACCGCGCTTTATTCGTCTATAAAATTGAAAAAAAAAAACCTAATTTATCCTCTATATCTTTCTAAGCTGAATGTCTATTGAAGTTGAATTTTGCTTCTATTATGGGTGGGAAGACCTAGGATTCGTCGAAACAAAGAAATGGGATGGGAGCCTATCACATTTCTGCCTTCCCTTCATCACACTGCGAGATGTCCATAACCTGAGTATCCATAACCTGAGTATCCGTGAACAGAGTGTCCGTAGATTGAGTGTCCCTAACTCGCCAGTCCTGACTGTCCGCGGCAATTCTCTTTCACAATTGTGCTCAAACAGGAAAAAGAAGTTCTTCATTAATATAAGTATGCGGTATTCCCCTTGATAGCACGGATATTGATATCTTCATATGACAACTGTCAATGTAAACTCTTCAGATCAGCTGTATTCGTTGGTTTCTTTTGGTATCATTCAGGAATTAATATTAACCTTTAGTAACCCCATGACTCCAAGAGGATCCATGGCAGTAATGAGCGAAAGCCGGGATCTCATCAATTTTTTACTCAGTTAACTATTGAAACATAGCTCAGATGGTACTAAAAAAATGCAAACGGATATAAACTATGTTATATATGACGAGACTGTTAGATACTTTAAGAAGCAAGATGGATCCAAAGTATCCTACAAGATCCTACAAGGATTGATATCCTGAAATGACGCCAACTCGGGACCTCACGGTTTCTACGGCCACTCGATCTCTCGTGGTACTACGGTAGCATGAAACTTCTTAATACTCATTTTAGTTCCTGACAAACAGTACATTTTTGATCTGAGATCGAAGCTGCTCAGCAAAGAATCTTCAATGTCTCCGATCGATTTAATGGGAACATTCGTGCGCAAAATAACCTTTACTGTCTAACCCTATTTACCGTCAACTCGTGATCCGTTACTCCTGTGCTTTTTTCTTTATTATGGGCTAAGTAATTTTTGAATATCTTGAAACAATTGGCAGTGAAATTCTTCAAAAATGCTCTTTCCATTTATTTCATTCATTTGCTTGTGTATCAAAAAGAAATGAAAAGGAGTCCGATCTTAGCGGCCATTGCTGCGTAATTCAGTGCAGAGTGCCACTACAATTATCTCAGCCCTTGTTGTGCTACCTGTAGTTGAAATAGGAGATTATGCTATCTGTATCACAACGAGTAAAGGATAATGCATGGATAGCGCCACAGTGTAACCTTCTGTTACCCGTATGTTTACCTCTCCGCCACAAGTCGTAAACCCGGGCTCTTTGGTGAAGATGATCAAAAACCAAAATACGCAGAATTAGACACATTACTGCGTGAGCCAGCATGTACTAAGGTAGGCTCTTCAAGGAAGATTGGGTAAAAGGAGAGCCATCTAAGGCAACGGTCAATGATACCATCGTATGCGGCTAACACTTCCAACTGCACTTGTGTCATCAAATACGGCATAGATATGTCCGTTGATCTGTGCTAACCGGATAATACTTCCATTTGTAGCGTGGTAAACAGAAGGTCATCTCTAAGCCCACGCTACATCATAGAAGCACTTTACAAAGAAGGAAAAATTGAAGGCAACTGAGTCCCAGGCACGAGAAAGTTTTGAACCTTCTTGTTGTCGCAGCCACTGTCATGATACTTAAGACCATTACCTTTCAATTTTGCTTGTATGGTATGCAGAAAAATCTCTCTTTGGTTTGCATCTACGTCATCCTTATTGCATCGAATGTTTCTGCTAGCGCCATTTCTGCAGCCAATGGGAGAGCATTATCGGCGGGGACAACAGAAAACGGTTTTGATATTTCAATCATGACGCAGAGAATATAAACTTTACTACTGCGGTCTTCTTAACTCCGACTGTGTATCCTACAGGAGATATGTTTGGTGATACTGTCCTTATGACGACAGACAAAAAGATGATTGTGCTTTCCGCTTGATAGCAGTCGTTTTGAGGTAGCCGCCCCGAATGTACCCATCGATTTCAAGAGTAGCGGTAAAATATGCATGGCCGGAGAAAATCAAACGTACACGTTTGAAAAAAAAATTGTGTTCAATAAGGAACCGTACTGGCGGCGAGTTACTGGCGATGTAGAAAGTGGCGAAGTCAGATATGTCGACCTTTTTTCCCCCGACCGCCACGATCTTCCATGCAAATTAGCCTCGAGAGCAGGTCCCGTGGATATATACGTGTGTGCCATGTGGCAACAAATTGTATGAATTATAGTAATAGGAGTGTAACGATTCCGTTCCAAGTCTGATTTCTCAAAACTGTGAATAAAGAAAATTTTACGTGATGAAGAAAAAAGAAGTGTTCAGCAAAATCCTTTAGAAAAGTAAACATAAGGCTACAAAAATGGAGGCAAAGAGACTTATCAATCTACCCATGGCTTGAGAGTACCAGTGCAACCTATTTATGCAACTGACTGTCATCCTTCTGGTGGAAGAGCTTATGATAGGATAGAGTACATTCTGTTGCTATCGGGATTTCTTAAAGAACAAGATATTCTAGATAAAAGAATTCGGCAAGTCATAGACATATTAAAAAATACAGTAATACCATAAAAAGGCTCAAGGCATAAGAATATCTTGCACCTTGGATTGTTGCAAACTATGTAAATGTTACAAAAGAGAAAGCATGGTTAGATTTCTTGGTACTTTCCCTAGATAACTATTCCCATCCATGTATTATTTCTTCTTTCTGGCTCCATACAACAGTAGGTCATGCGATACATAATATTGCTCGAAAATCATCTCCAATGTATCATAAACCGAGTCGTACTTCAAGCTGCGAAGTCCCCCATTGCTCCACTGCTAATATATCCTTCGGCTAGAGTAAAACTGGATGTAAAGCTTCACGAGTCACTCTGTACTAATAACGGGCTC
>JNEV01000993.1:0-62789 GCA_000697495.1 Saksenaea oblongispora B3353 | reverse complement strand
TTGGCTGTAAGTCCAACATGACATCGTAGCTATTGTGTGTATGTTTTGCTGGAGCATTATGAGGTACGGGAGCTGTGATTGTCTGGTTTAAAGGGCAAGCAAACCAGATTGTTCAGCTTTCTCAGTACTCATAGTGGAAGTGCGGAGGGTGGGTGTATGCCAATGACTATTCATACCGATGATCTCTGGTAGTGGTTAAAAACTGTCGTAATCCAGTGTGGGACCATATCCTAGAGAGATATTGATAGTTGGCTGTTGGTCAAACGATTCAAGGCAATGCAAGACCACTTCTTTGGCTTCGTAAGCCAAAGTCGTTAACCACATTGGCTAAATAAAAAGCCCTACTTCAACAGTAGCTGTTTTGTGGAATGCAAAAATGTGAGTTGCATACAATCCACTAACAGTCTTTCTAGTGCATCCTAATAATTTGTTCTGTAAAGAACATTTGGCTTAGTGCTCCAGGAACTGAAAGGCTATGGCTAGGTATCAAATCGCGGTATAATATACCATAAGTCGACTTGATAGTAATGATGCCATGGCCTGAATGGGAATGGTAGTCATAGTCTGCTAGGGAAATGTCTTCTGCAAAGACATTTGTCGTTGGTTTCATTAGCACTCACTTGTTTCGGCATCAGGCTTGGTTAAATCGTTTATATAATATCTGGTTTCCATACGGAACATTGACTATGCACTACTCTGGTCCTTTGACGAGTGCAGTAGGACCCTATCCAGTCGGGGTGTTACACCAGAAGCGGCTGTTCTTTAGACTTTGCTGTAGCTCCGAAACAGAGATAGTCATAGTAGGGAAGGGGGAGCGTCTTTTGTCAGGGCATTCGTTCTGGCATTAGGCCGGGTAGAGTGAGATGAGCGTCGTTTGGTTCCATACGGAACGGCTTTCTAAGCATTCCATAATCAAATAGACTATGGCTAGGTACTATTAGGTAACGGTATATTATACTGTAAGTCAACTTGGTATCTACGACGCCATGGTTTGGATGCGTATGGTAATCTTAGTCTGGTAGGGACACATTGTTGCATAACATAGATGGAGGCTATGTACCAGTACCTCCACGTGGTAGCCTCCGGATACTTTGGCTATGCCAAAGGCAAAATCTGGTATAAATTGTTAATGGCTTACTAAAGGGCATCACATATAGTGCAGCCATTTGCAATATATGCATTACAATCATTTTAACTGACAATCAATATACTATACTGTTAATTACAGTAAAAAAAAAAACTTTAGTAGTGGATCTCTAGGCTCTCGCATCGATGAAGAACGTAGCAAACTGCGATAAGTAGTGTGAATTGCATCAGTGAATCATCGAATCTTTGAACGCACCTTGCACCCATTGGTATTCCAATGAGTACACCTGTTTCAGTATGGGAAAGAAAACCACAGTCAACTCATCTACATTGGTATTTGAATTGGCTGGACTTGGGCTATTTGTATAAAACTACCAGTAGCCTTGAATACAAAATGTTTAAATACATTGATGCAACAAGCAACTGTTGCATTGGAGCTGCTATAGCTATCTGAAATCAGGCGAGAGTACCCGCTGAACTTAAGCATATCAGTAAGCGGAGGAAAAGAAACTAACAAGGATTCCCTTAGTAACGGCGAGTGAACAGGGAAGAGCTCAAAGTTGGAATCTATCTGGCTTAGCCAGATCGAATTGTAAACTTTAGAGTCGTTATCCAGATCAGCCGAGTAAATAAGTTCCTTGGAATAGGACATCATAGAGGGTGAGAATCCCGTCTTTGGCTTGAGCAATGATCTTTTTGTGATGCGACTTCAACGAGTCGGGTTGTTTGGGAATGCAGCCTTAATTGGGTGGTAAATCTCATCTAAAGCTAAATATTAGCGAGAGACCGATAGCGAACAAGTACCGTGAGGGAAAGATGAAAAGAACTCTGGAAAGAGAGTTAAAAGTACGTGAAACTACTAAAGCTTATTTATTTAAAGCTGATATGGTTGGCCTTACTTCAAAACCCTGACTGTGGGCTAAACCTCCCAACAGCAGTTTATGGTATGGGAAAAAGGCACTGACGGTGCATCATCAAGGTTGTGTGTAGGTCACGGTCTACTTGATGGATAGCAGGTAGGTTACGGTCTACTTGATAGATCGCAGGTAGGTCACGGTCTACTTGATAGATCGCAGGTAGGTCACGGTCTATTTAATAGATCGCAGGTAAGGAAAGGTCTATTTGATTAACTGCACGTCAGTATGAAAACGCCATACCGTACTGTAGACTGAGGCTTGCAGCGAATGCTTTTGGCTTTAGCCGCATAATGCTCAAATCATTAGATCATTTTATGGTCTACTTTAATTGATTCAATTTGCTGGCTTCTTATTCGCTTAGGTTGTTGGGATGAAGGCTTTAAATATTCCGTCTTGAACACGGACCAAGGAGTTCAACATGAGTGCAAGTATTTGGGTGCCAAATCCATATGCGAAATGAAAGTGAATTAGTATGAATCCCTTGAGGAGGCAATACAGCCCGGCATTGAAGTTTTATACGGAAGTGACCGAGGTAAAGCATTCATGATGAGACCCGAAAGATGGTGAACTATGCCTGGATAGGGTCAAGCCAGACTAGAGTTTGGTGGAAGCTCGTAGCGATTTTGACATGCAAATCAATCGTCAAATCTGGGTATAGGGGCGAAAGACCAATCGAACCATCTGATAGCTGGTTCCTGCCGAAATTTCCCTCAGGATAGCGGAAACTCATAGGCAGTTTTATGCGGTAAAGCGAACAAATTTAGCTCTGAACACTCCGTGTTTAACCTATCTTTCTGCCCTTTAATCCATAAGACAGCTTTCTTTCGTAATTGAAGTTGGTTTCGAATGCTGAGTTTCTAGTGAGCCGTTTCTGGTAAACAGAACTGGTAATGCGGGATGAACCGAACGCAAAGTTAAGGTGCCCAAATACATGCTCAAAGATATCACAAAAGGCGTTAGTTTGTCTTGACAGCAGGACGGTAGCCATAGAAGTTGGAACCCGCTAAGAAGTGTGTAACAACTTACCTGCCAAATGAATTGGCCCTGAAAATGGATGGCGCTTAAGCATGTTACCGATACTTTGCCATCATGGTATAAGCAAAACCATGATGAGTAGGCAGGCGTGGAGGTTTTTTAAACTGTTAAGAAGCCTTGGGTGTAAACCTGGGTGAAACAGCCTCTAGTGCAGATCTTGGTGGTAGTAGCAAATATTCAAATGAAAACTTTGAAGACTGAAGTGGGGAAAGGTTCCTAGGCAACAGCATTTGACCTAGGGTTAGTCGATCCTAAGACATAGGGAAACTCTGTTACGTACTTTGCCAATTCATTTGGCTACCTATCGAAAGGGAAACCGGTTAATATTCCGGTACCTGAATGCAGATTTTATGCGGTAACGCAAATGAATTTGGGGACACCAGTATGGACCCTGGGAAGAAACTTCTTTTCTTTTTAACAGTCGCTTTGACCATGGAAAACAGTTTAGCTGCCGAAATGGTGAAAACCCTGGTAGAGTACAGCACTTGTGTTGTATCCGGTGCATTCATAATGGTCCTTGAAAACCCAAAGGAAAGAATAAGTTTTGCATCAGGTCGTACTCATAACCGCAGCAGGTCTCCAAGGTTAAAAGCCTCTAGTTGATAGAACAAAGTAGATAAGGGAAGTAGGCAAATTGGATCCGTAACTTCGGGATAAGGATTGGCTCTAAGGGTTGAGAAAGTTTGGGCCTTTGGTACAGCCTTCGACTAGATCTGATTGTTTAAGCCTTGGGGGTAGTGGCAGCTAGGTGGGAGCTGGTAGGAGTTTGGTACAGTGCGCAGCTAAGTGGGAGTCGGTGGAAGGTTGATATAGTGCGCACCTAGGAAGGATCTGTTGGGATGTTGGTACAATGCGCAGGTAGAAATGATTGGTTTGGAATTTATGTGATTGGGGCATTATGGCTTAAACTTTCTGACTAGACTTGGGTAAAGGTCATTGGAATCCGGCTTGCCACAAACAACCAACTTAGAACTGGCACGGACAAGGGGAATCCGACTGTTTAATTAAAACATAGCATTGCGATGGCCAGAAAGTGGTGTTGATGCAATGTGATTCCTGCCCAGTGCTCTGAATGTCAAAGTGAAGAAATTCAACCAAGCGCGGGTAAACGGCGGGAGTAACTATGACTCTCTTAAGGTAGCCAAAATGCTTTGCCAACCATGGCATGCATTGATTGGATTAACGAGATTCCCACTGTCCCTATCTACTATCTAGCGAAACCACAGCCAAGAGAAGGGCTTGGCATAATCAGCGGGGAAAGAAGACCCTGTCGAGCTTGACTCTAGCTTGACATTGTAGAAAGACGCGGGAGATAAGAGCCTAAGTGGGAGCTAGCATGATATGTTATGTGTTAGCGAAGGTGAGACACCACTTCTTCTGCAGCCTTTCTACTTAGGTAATAAAGTGGGAATACTTTTCAAGTATTAAGTGCACAATTGTTGCATGACCCATGTTATCGACAGTGTCAGGTGGGGAGTTTTGCTGGGGCGGCGCATCTGCGAAATAGTAAGCAGATGTCCTAAGGGAGACTCAGTGAGGACAGAAACCTCACGTAGAACAAAAGGGTAAAAGTCTCCTTGATTTTGATTTTCAATGTGAATACAAACCATGAAAGTGTGGCCTATCGATCCTCTATGTCCAAAAGGTATTTGGCTAGAGTGTCAGAAAAGTTACCGCAGGGACAACTGGCTTGTGGCAGCCGAGCGGCATAGCGACGTTGCTTTTGTGATTTTGATATCGGCTCTTCCTATCATACCGAAGAAGCATTCGGTAAGCGTTGGATTGTTCACCCACTAACAGGGAACGTGTGCTGGTATTAGACCGTCGTGAGATAGGTCGTTTTATACCTACTGATGATACTGTATCGCAACAGCAATTGAAGTTAGTACGAGAGGAACTCTTCAGTCAGATCACTGGTACTGCAGTTGGTCGAGCGGCCAATGCTGCAAAGCTACATCTGTTGGATAATGGCTGAACGACTCTAAGCCAGAATCCAGTCTAGAAACGATGCAACCTACGTTTAAGCAAAAAGTACAAATAGGCTTTTTTGCTGTTAACTATACTTTCACTTGTGGTGGCAACCGTTAAGGGTGACATTGCAGGTTTCATTTATAATGTAATGCCAAAACGTTAGAAATCGCATGCAAACGACATGAAGTGGACGGGGTATTGTAAGTGATAGAGCGGCCTCTGTTGCTGCGATTCACTGAGATTAAGCCCTTGTCATTGAATTTGTTCCTTTCAGGAACACATTCAATACAACAGACTCTTGCTAAGAAATAAAAGCATTCACTAGTCAAGTTGCCAGGAGCTTGATATGTCTCAATTTTCGTTTTTTGGTTAGGGGATGTACGCTTCTCTAAACAAATTTTGCGTCCATGAAAGGCCACGTTTGCGCTAAGGAAGAAATTAATATGCGCCATCAGTTAAGCCGTAAAAACTTACTTGAACTTGGTCCTTCAGCGGATACAAAATTCATTCAGAGCAGCATAAAAATTCATTCATGGATTGTTCTTTCATGTAATTTGTGTTCACCTTCCTTAATGCGGTCGTCTCCGTAGCGGATCATGAATTATCTAGAGAAAAGCATTGTATAAAGAAGCGGTGATACAATTTGTCGATCTGTGCTTGTATAAATCATTTCAAAGTCCTCTTTCAGACACAACAGAATAAAGGGCACTAATCTTAGCTATATGCTAGATAGCTACGCACGATTAACTATGAATAGGAAGTCGGATACGACAGGGAGAAGGCGTTGATGGCATAAAGCCATTTGATGTTTAATTACCAGTGGTCTAAACAATATATCAACAGACATGAATGATCCTATGTTTATAGTCAATCCCAGTACGTACCAGGGATGTTTGCGATAAACAGAGTCGAAGAAGAAAGAAAAGGAACGGTCTTCCTTTTTAAATGGTTTAGTTTTTGGGCTGGAAAGTCTTTCTTATTTAGAAACACAATGAACCAATGCATTACGCAAACCCATGTTATCCAGGCCCACTTTAATCCAACGCAAAAAAGTACTACTTTCAACGCAGAAATGATATACATCCTTCTGCAAAACGTGTGTACCGAAAACAAATGTTCAAATATAATACATTTAAAGCCATTAAGCGCTCCGCTATGTAAGCGTATCCACTTTAGCCCGACCAGAGAGTGGGAGAAGAAGCTCTTTGTAGCGCAAGGGAAAAAGAAAAAAGGAGTCGTAGGTTAACTATGCGGAGGGGAACAAAATGGAATGAAGAAATATGAAACGAAAAGAAGAGAAAAGGTTCGAAAGTGTGGACGAAGAGGAGGAAGAGGCGGCTACGTGTGGAGAGAATGGAGTCCATTACGGCCTATATTATATCAGTTGATGGAAGAGGCAACCAATGTAGGAAGCCAATGCGTAGTGTGGATAATCCGGGCTAGATCACCTTTCTTTGTGAAGCTGTTTCGAACAAATATGCCTGGGAAAGACGGTGTGTCCAAATAGAGATGTTAAATAAAATCAAAAAAGTTTAAACGTATACTATAGAGAAACCACCCTTGCGGAGATTCCTGGTTAGAGCAGGTCACTTCTATTCGCGAGCGCAAAATTACCTTTCCTCCAACGTAAAGTCACTCGCAAAATCCTGTAGTAAAACTCCTTTAAGCGCGGTCAAAATTGCGGTACATAGTGTGGTATGGAATAGAGGATTTGTTTTCCGTAGCGGACATCACCTCAATTAAATCACTCAGTATATTCTGTAATGCAAATTAACAAAGCATCCCTCCCATTTCAATCCAAAAAGTAAACTTGTTCCCTTTTTTTCAAGTGATGACACTGTGTTTGGCATTTCTGAGCCTATGATAGACCCCATTGCTTGTCCATCTCGATAATTTACATAGTAATGTATGGACATTACTTCACTTCAGGTCTAAAAATGTACGCTTTTCAGAAAATAGCTTTGAAAGTCCTATTTTTGCGTTTGTGCCTACCCGTACCGCAATATTCTGTAGACTCAAACTTGAGTGTTTATCCATATTATCCATAACTTGAACATTCATCTATAACCTGAGTATCCATTCGTAGCACTCACTTTATGAACACTCAGGAGTTCTATGAGCGTTTACTTACTATCAGCTTTTTATTAAGAAGTTAGTAGTCGCTTTGATGAAGATTATTTCGGGTGTCCCTAAGCTGCCAGTGTGTCTGTAGTACTGTAATTCCCTGGGAATGAGAATTTGCGCCGCGCGAATTCAATCGCAAAAACCGGTGTGACATACTTTTTAAAAAGTCACGACGCGTTTTTGTTCCTACATTTCGGGAAGAAGTTCATTCTGTACCTGTACTATGAATGACGATCTGAACAGCAACCTTTTGGATTCGCAAATCCAGCCACTTCAATCGGACATTCCTGCCTCGACACCGGCACATATGGATCTCGACCATGGTGATGAGCCCCCGGCTCAGGCACCGCGACGAGTCACTTTCGCTATGGATAACGTAACTAAAGTCCTCGATCGACCCGCACTCGTCGCCATGGATGATTTCGAAAACTTCATAGAAAGGTACATATTGAAATTTGAAACCTTTATTTCTCTAAAAATCCGTAGTTACAAGGACGAATCAGCACAGTACATGAGTACCACCGATGAATGGCTTGGTTTTCCTTATATGATGCAGCTACATCAAATGAAATTCAAGGAAGTTCAAACTATCTATGTTGATTTTGGTCATATTCAAGCGTTTAATGAGACTTTGGCGAAAGCTATCAAGGATCAGTACTATCGGTAAGCTTGACACAGCACGTTTGTCGACTTTGTAGCTTACTGTGGTACGTCTACAGTTTTCTGCCATATATCTGCCGCGCTGTTCAGAATGTTGTGAAGAGGCATTTTTCAGACTATGTATATGTTAACACACTGTCTGGAGACGCTGCTTCTGGTGGTATCTTGCGCGAATTTTCTGTGGCCTTTTATGGCGACCTTCATATCGAACGTTTGCGTCAACTGAGCTCTGAAAGAATCGGTATCCTGACAAGCATTAGCGGAACTGTTACACGTACTACCGAAGTTCGACCGGAATTAATGTATGGCGCATTTATTTGTGGAGAGTGTGGTAAAATGACAAAGGATGTGGAACAACAATTCCGATACACAGAGGTACAAGGGTGGCAGTAAACGGCAATTTATTCATTTCTTCTTTGTTAGCCCGCAATGTGTCAATCTCTTCAATGTTTTAATCGTCAGCATTGGACACTCAATTTGGAGCAGTCAAAATTCGATGACTGGCAGAAAATCAGAATTCAGGAGAATTCTGAAGAAATTCCCACGGGTAGCATGCCTAGAAGGTATGATATTCAGCTATTAACGAGCCAGGATAATGACACTGGGTAGTTTGGATGTGATTGTCCGAGGTGAGATGGTAGAGAAGGCCAAAGCAGGAGATAAATGCGTTTTTACTGGCGCATTGATTGTTGTACCCGATATCGCTGCGTTCGGCTCTCTTGGTATGAATTTAGCAAAATTTGTCAAATGTTAAGAATTATTGTAGGTTCTTCGGTGCAAATTGAACGTGATTCAGCCGATCGGCCTAGAGAGGGTCTTGCTGGTGAAGGTGTTACTGGTCTGAAAGCCTTGGGAGCTCGTGATTTGACATATAAGCTTTCATTTTTGGCTTGTATGGTTCAATCCGCTACACCCAATCGCGTATGTTAGCGATCAAATGGAAAGACGTCAAATGGACTTACATTTGGATAGGTTTCGGATTCTAATCTTCATGGGTTGGATAGAGAAGACGAGGACCAACAGCAAGTCCTGAATAGCTACTCCCAAAAGGAGATTGAAGAAATTACTGAGATGGTGAACGAGGAACATATTTACCAGCACCTTGTGTCTAGCATGGCGCCGAATGTCTTTGGTAGGTTTTAGACGAAAGTTGTGGCTTGATCTGACTAGAGATTCATTGCAGGCCACGAAACTGTCAAGAAGGGCATTCTTTTACAGATGCTAGGAGGTGTCCATAAAGTCACGCCCGAAGGCATGAATCTTCGTGGCGATATTAACGTTTGCATTGTTGGTGACCCGAGTACTAGTAAATCGCAGTTCTTAAAGTAAGCTGGGTTGCTGTGGTGGTGTTATAATACTAATGTTTAACGAAGGTACATCTGCAACATTGTACCTCGCGCAGTATACACCTCTGGAAAAGCATCCAGTGCTGCGGGTTTAACAGCCTCGGTCATTAAGGACGAAGAAACAGGAGAATTTGCGATTGAAGCTGGTGCATTGATGCTTGCGGATAACGTATGTTTTTCTCTCCTTATTTTGAATTTTTTTATTGATGGGGAAATAGGGCATTTGTGCTATTGACGAATTTGATAAAATGGATGTCAAAGATCAAGTCGCTATCCACGAAGCTATGGAACAACAAACTATTTCCATTTCAAAAGCTGGTATTCAGGCAAGTTTGAACGCACGCACTAGTATTCTTGCAGCAGCGAACCCAGTGGGTGGTCGCTATAACAGAAAGATGACATTGAAGGTTAGTGCTATTCCCGGCTCATGTATTACGAAACTGATTTCTTTTTAGCAAAATATTCATATGTCCGCGCCGATTATGTCACGTTTCGACCTGTTCTTTGTCATTTTAGATGACTGTACCTCTGTTGGTGACTACAATATTGCACAGCATATTATCAATGCCCGCCGTATGGGTGAACACTTCGTCAACCCGAAATACTCGAAGGAGCGCTTGCAACGCTACATTCGTTATGCAAGAACATTTAAACCTATGGTATGAATGAGTAAAGCAATGATAACGAGTAATTTAATAGACTATTAGTTAACACCGGAAGCGGCAGACAAATTAGCTCAGTGCTATCGTGATCTTCGGCAGGCCGACGCTCAAGGTGTGACAAGGAACTCTTACAGAATTACTGTAAGACAGCTAGAAAGTATGGTTCGATTATCAGAAGCAATTGCAAGAATACATTGCCGCGATAAGGTAAGTAAAGTATGGAAGAAGATGTACATAAACTAAGTGGTTTTGCAAACAGATCACAGTAGAATATGTCGATGAAGCATACACTTTACTGCAGAAATCGATTATCCATGTCGAATGTGATGATGTAGAATTTGATGAAGACGAAAATACCAAAGGAGTCATGACGAGTTCAGAAGCTATTGCAGATGCAGATGAGAGTATGCAAGTCGATGACTCAACTTCACGACGAATCAAGATCACATACGAAAAATATGAGCAAATTAAGCTCATGCTTGCGCATAGAATTCGATTGCAGGAGGAGCTTACTGAACGTAAGTAACAAAACGTCGATGAGTAAATATGACTTACATATGATTTTAAAGAACCTGGTATGCCACAAGACGCACTGGTGACTTGGTACCTCGAAGAAATTGAGAGTACATTGCAAAGTGAAGAAGATATTGATCGGGAGCAAGATATTGTTTCTAGAGTGATCAAAAAGGTTCTCCGCTCGGTAAGTAGCACTTAATCGCGTAATGTGAAAACTGGCACTAACATCCTTAAAGGAGGAGGTGTTCATTGAAGTCCCTAGAGAGGACGAGAGTTCTCTTCTCATGCTACATCCAAACTGTGTCCTACAAGATGAGACTTAAACAAAACAAATTGCATTCTCCAGATTAATCATGAACATGAAAAATAAATAAATAATAAACTGTATTTTTTTAAGATGGGTAAAATATATAGAAGCGCTACCTGCAAATGATCCATATAAAATCATACGCAGGAATTCCAAACGCGGAGCTTCTCCCTTTGTTCAGCCTCCTCCTTAAAGCTTCTTATCTTTTGCTTTTTTTTTTTAGGGACCAAGCTACGTTTTCTCTTCATTGGTTTAGAAAAAGTGGTCAAAAGAGAAAGAATGATGAACCAAAGAGTGATGGTTTTAAATGTGACGTTTATTCATAACAGCACTGAGGAGTATGGTGACATGTTTGAGTCTTTCTTATCAATTGCCAGCATATTGTTAGAGGTAGATAAGCGTATATGACTCTCCTGCGAAACGACATCGCAGCCGTTGTTACTTCCATTGTTAAAACTTGTCCTTGATTTTCTTGATCTATCCTGTGTTTTGCCTTTATTGTTTAATTCAATGATTATCGCAGAATGGGTGGTTTTTTTTTTTTTTTGCTATCCTTAAACTAAAAGCTTTTCGCTTGTTTATCCTTTAACTAATCCTCGGATTCAAGAGAAAAACTTTGAATAATCCTATTAGTCCTTTAATAAATCTTGAATTGAAGTCGTTAAAGGATTAGTTTTCCACAGTGAGCTAGATCTTGTACACGAAGTTGCCCAATATCGTTGAGATTCCTGCCTTTGATTGGAGTTCATTATAATTAGATCCGATGTTATTTATCAAAATTGAGTCAATTGACCCATTATATATGTTTTTGCTTATCCGCAACTTTAAAAGGTACACTTCTTTGCAGCAAGCTCAAAACGGCACGGACTGAAACGTTGACAGTTTCAATCTGAGTGTCAAAGTTAGTAGGCTAATCAAAATCTAAGCTGGAGCCAGCCAAAAGGGCGAAAGATGGGTATCTCCCGATCGATGAAATGCCGTTTCCAAATTAGGATAATAGAAGAACAAGAACAAGTCATTGGCAAGAAAGGTGGAGATCTTCTGGAAGACGATTGAAGAAGAGAAGTCTATATGTAAAAGATAGCAACATTTGTGTAACATTCTGCATCGTCATATATAGCGTAGGATACGCTTGTAATTTACATATCTGCTACTTTCGCTTCGCTCAAAGCCGTAGCGCGCGCGTTTTAGTTTTTTTGACAGTATTTGCGCTTTAGGCTCCCACAGAAAACATACTCAGGATGTTGTAAAAAAAATTGATCAGGAAAAGAAAGAAATAGACTAGTGTGAAAGGTCGGCAGTTTCGATAGTCTCGTTTCAGGGAACAATAGAGTGGCAGTTTGTTGAAAGAAGTCAGGTAGTTGGAGAAGAGAATCCTGCGCCGAAGAATGAGAAAATTGAAAGAAACAGTTGAAGAAGAGACTATGATCAATAAGATTGTTAATAAATAGTAGAAAATCAGCTTTGCGGGAAATATATTTTACTTACATCAACTCGCTCCTTCAGTACATTGTTATTTCCAGTCAATGCAAAGCTATCTGTTGGCGAACGCAAAAGCGCTCTAAGAATGGAACAAAAAAAAAACCCTTAAACTGCATCTGCTAAAGTTCTATTTACGTTAACGAATAAAAATCAGTGCTAGTAAGAGCGACGTTTAGTTGTTCCCACATAAATACCCTTCCATTGAAAATGCGTATCTGTAGCCTTTATCACCATGGATCTTCCTTATAACGACAATTTGTTCTGGTGAACAACTTTCTAACAGTGCCCGTCCTTAGCCAGTCTCTATTATACGTGGTTGATTTACTTAGATCATGCATATCCTTTGCATATACGTAATTCAGCTTATAGACATTTATTTCTATAGAGCTGATCATAGATGTACATCAGAATTGGTAATTTAGAAAAATCAACTGCGATAATAATCAATCAAAGGTATAAAAGCACAATACAACAAAGTGCACTTTTTTCTGATGCAACCAGCACCACATCAGCGTATGATAGCTGGAATAGATAAATTTTTCTCCTACAGTCTGTAGGTCAGACATACTTGTCGACCATAAGGGGTATAAAGCTCAAGGAACGCAAAATTACATGATACATAATGAAGCAGTTAGGTGTAGTTCCTTATGGGAACGCAATAGCATCGCGCTTCGCCTTTCCAATGCGCCCAAGTCAAGTGTCACACAGTATTGGTTTAAACCTGCCGCGTTCATAAAGTTAATTACTCACAGTTCGATACATTTTGACGGCAGGCTTCACAATATCATAATAGGACATAACGTGAAATGACGCAAGAGATATTAAAAATCTCATACTATTGATTTACTATGTATAGTTGCTGGGTGTACATAACAAGTATCATTCGCGCAAGTCGATGTCAATCTATGTGTCAGCATAAATAATTCTTTAGTACTGAAATTATAGAAGAGTTAGTGGCTGACAGGCTATTGACTTTGTAGCTAGATGTAGTCTTATGTCTGTAGTGTGGACTTGAGCTATCGAAGTTAAAGATGCCGTATCGTTTATATCTTTCACCAGTAAACTTTTGATGAGAATGCCTTGATTCGACACCGCTTGACTACTGCAACTTTGCTTACCCCTCCCCTTTTTTTTTTTTTTTTCGCGCAGTGTTTGGGCTACTCGGCATACTTTTTCGTTCAACGCAAAGTTACCTGCAAAACCTGCAGTTAAAGGCACCAGTACAATTTTGGCCCAGTCCGGTCCGCGCTAATTTGCCTAACCTGGAGAGTGACTCTGTTTCAGCCTCCTATCCCCTTTCCGTTGCCCTTTGGTCTTCTAACTCTTCTTCTTCGGACGAAACCCATCGCTTACTTCTCGAGTACCATGTCCAACTCATACAGCCTTGCCAATTGTTCGAAAAGACGAGTATCCTATTTTTATGACCGTAAGCTTTTACCGTTTGTGATTGTGAAGGAGCTAACGCATCCATGACTTAGACGATGTTGGTAATTTCAACTACGGACCAGGTAAGGAATAGCCCCAATCTTTGATTACTTTATCAACGTGTTTTCTAGGTCATTATATGAAACCGAAGCGCATGCACATGGTACACAACATGGTTGTTAACTATGGATTGTACAAGAAACTAGACATAGTGGTAATTGTTTATGAAGGAGCAAACATCGTCATGTTAACTTGTGCTGAAAATCGTGATAAATAGAAACCAACACGAGCAACTGCTTACCAAATGACACGATTTCATTCCGATGAGTACATCAATTTTTTGCAGACTGTCACCCCAGACAACTTGGAAGCTTTAGCAACACAACACGGCGGATTGGAACAGGGAATCGCTCGATGTATGTTCTGCTTAGCATGGATTTCAGGAACTCTGGATTGAAAAGTATCTTGTGTTACAGTCAATGTAGGTGAAGATTGCCCAGTATTTGAAGGCCTGTTTGAGTTCTGTACCATTTCAGCAGGCGGGACGATCGGTAAAAATGACGGTGTTTGAAATTTGCCACTGACCATCACGCACTGCGCACACTTCATGCAGGTGCAGCCAACAAATTATTAAGCGGAGAAGCAGATATTGCTGTCAATTGGGCAGGTGGATTGCATCACGCCAAGAAGACGGAGGCGTCAGGGTTCTGCTACGTTAATGATATTGTTCTAGGTATTCTTGAGCTGTTAAGGTTTGTGTATGTCGGCCCTGTTTGGCAATTATTGATCTCGTAACGTCAGATATCATCAGCGAGTCCTTTACGTTGACATTGACGTACATCACGGAGATGGTGTGGAGGAAGCATTTTACACAACTGATCGAGTGATGACATGTTCCTTCCATAAATTTGGCGAATTTTTTCCTGGAACAGGAGATATCAGAGTGAGTGATATACATACTTGAAAAATCATATACAAATGTTTTTATAGGATGCTGGTTTAGGAAAAGGAAAGCATTATGCTGTGAATGTTCCGTTACGAGATGGTATAGATGATGAAACGTACCGAAATGTGTTTAGACCAGTATGTATATATTTTGACGATGCTGGATCCAGCTTAAACGAAGTACGTTTTCTTTCATAGGTTATTCAACATGTGATGGACTGGTATCGACCGGGAGCAGTAGTTCTTCAGTGCGGTGGGGATTCTTTAGCGGGTGACAGGCTAGGATGCTTTAATCTGTCGATGAAGGGCCATGCAGCATGTGTCGAGTTCATACGGTCCTTTAATATTCCTATGATCATGGTAGGCGGTGGTGGATACACAATTCGAAATGTGGCGAGGACGTGGACATTTGAGACAGGTTTAGCTGTTGGTCAAGACTTGACAGAACGTATGTCCACTTTCAGAACGATAGCGGATCGCTAAATATGTGATAGAGGAACTTCCATACAACAATTATTTTGAGTATTACGGACCAGAATATAAGTTGGACGTGCCTTCCAACAATATGACAAACCATAATACGCGCGATTATTTAGATAAGATCATGTGAGTATATTATTGGAAGGGAAAACGCATATCTAAACCATTTATAGTGCGAAAATCATTGATAATCTTCGTAATATGCCATTCGCACCGTCCGTAGGGATGCAAGGTAACCACTTGTCAAAACTACCTCCCATTCAATTTGCTTTTATTCTTCCTTGTAGAGGTGCCTCGAGACTTCAATCCCGAGGATTACATGGATGGCGAAGACAGTGAACAAGAAGAGTCTGACGTGCGCCAGACACGTAAGTACAGCAAAATATGAGAGTACTAGACCAATTTACTGAACTTGTTCTTAGAACGGAACAAGTTAGAAAGCATGGGCATTCTGTAACTAAATCTTATTTGAAAAAATTACTCATTCCTTCACTTTATCCCGTTATGTGTTGCTGGCGGCCATCTAATTTAATCATGTCGCATTTCTGTGGAATAAAAAGCTTTGAATACAGTTCCCTCTCTCCGAATGCATGATGCACTTGTCACTGTCTGTAATGCGGATGTACCTGATATACATCTAAAATTTTATTTCATGGTTGGAACTGTTCTCATCAAATGCCAATGATTTGTATCCATATATATCTCGAAGTCGTGTTTGAGATGTGGGGATTTCTTTATCAGCACGTTTTGCAACAGCATTTCTCTCATCCGTTGCTTTTTGGAACCACTCAGAGGCTAGGATGGAATCCTGCTCCACGCCCTTCCCATCTCTATACATTTCTCCAAGCGTTCTTTGTGCGTCGGTGTTTCCCTGAATAGCGGCTTTTTGGTACCATTCGAATGCTTCAACGTAATCTTGTTCTACCCCTTTTCCATTATAATACATTTCTCCAAGTCTTAATTTTGCTTTAGAATCGCCCATATAAGCAGCCTTTTCGTAGTATAGTAGCGCTAAATCGTAGTTATTCTTCTTTCCTTTGTTGTTACTGAATATATCACCAATGGCAACTTGCGCGTCAGCGTTGCCTTGATTAGCAGCTGTTTGATACCATACAGCTGCTTTCAGGTCATTTAGCTCCACGCCCATTCCTTTGTTGTACATTTGTCCAACTTTATATTGTGCACCAATATGGCCCTGTTCAGCAGCCTTGTAATACCATTTAAATGCTTGGATATAATCTTGACTGATCCCTTCTCCATAGTTGTACATCTCAGCAACTTTCACTTGTGCATCGGAGTTTCCATTATCAGCAGCTTTCTTATACCATTCGAATGCTTTTGTAAAGTTTTGATTTACGCCCTTTCCGTCGTAGTACAATGACCCAATTTGGATTTGAGCAGTAGTGTTGCCTCGACTAGCGGCCATTATGTACCACTTGAACGATTGTGCGTAATCCTCGATTGCGTGCGTTCCATCGCAGTACCTATCACCGAGCATAACCTGTGCAACCGGGTTGCTATTGATGGCAGCTTTTCTGTACCACTGAAACGCTTCAATCTCATCTGGACTAACGCCATCTCCATTACTGTATATTTCCCCAATCCTGATCTGCGCTTCGTCGTTGCCTCGGTATGCGGACTTTATGTACCACCAGAACGCCCTGTTGCGGTTTCGATATATTCCTAAACCATACCAATACATGTTTCCCAGTTGTAGTTGTGCACTTGTATTGCCCTGGTGAGCGGCTCGCTTATAACCATTATACACCTGGATATATCTCCAGTCCACGAGTTTTCCGTCGCTCGTAAATTCTAGTGGAGGGTGGGCAAAGCCTTTTTCCAGCGCTTTTCTCCACCATTCAAACGCTTTGCGATCGTCATGACCTATGCCTTTTCCATTGTTATACATATCACCAAGCCTGATTTCGGCATCGGTATCTCCCTGATGAGCTGCTTTGGTGTACCATTTGAAAGCTTCTTTGTAATCTCGGTCTACAAATTTTCCATCGCTGTACATGTCCCCAAGCCTTGCTTGGGCGCTAGCAATTCCCTGATCAGCGGCTTTTCTGTACCACTCTAACGCTCGGAGGTGATCTTGCTCCACGAAGTTTCCTTCGTTGTACATGTCTCCAAGTCTTGCCTGCGCAACGGCATCCCATCGAGTAGCAGCTTTGGAGTACCATAGAAATGCTTGCTCGTCATCCTTTGTAACACCTATTCCAATACTATACATTTCTCCAAGATTTGCTTGTGCACCACTAAAACCTCGAGTTGCAGCTTTCTTGTACCATGTGAATGCTTGCTCATGGTCCTCCTCTACCTGTCTCCCATGTCTGTACATATCTCCAAGAGCCCCCAGTGCTTCGGGACTGTAATGATCAGCAGCTCGTTTGTACCATTTGGTCGCTTGGTCATTATCTTGAATATCACATTTCTTGTTACTGTACGTTTCTGCAAGAACAAGCTGTGCACGGATATCACCTTGGTGTGCCAGCGATACACATAGTTCAAACAACCTGTTGTAATTTTCGTTCGTATCGTGCTCGTCGCCAAATGATACTCCGAGAAGTAATGTTGTACTTCCATTATTCATAGATGCTGCTTCATTATAACATTTCAGTGCCTCAACATAGTCTTGATCTACGCCTTTTCCTTCGCTATATATGCGTCCTAGCGAAACGTATGCATCTGCACTGCCTTGATCAGCAGCTTTCTTGTACCATCTGAAAGCTTATCTAAAGCAACAGTCAACTCCTTTTCCATTGCTATACATATCAGCAAGGCTGATTTGGGCATTGATATGGCCTGTACAAGCAGCTTTGGTGTACCATTCGACAGCTTTCTGATAATCTTGATGTCCATATTGACCATTGCTGTACATCTCTCCAAGCTTTGTCTGTGCAATAGCAACCCCCTGGTACGCGGCCTTGGAGTACCAAAGGAGTGCCTGCTCATAGTTTTAATCCACACCTTCCCCATCACAACACATATCTACAAGCTTTACTTGCGCCTTCGCAATTCCCTGTTCAGCAGCTTTGTGGTACCATCGATGCGCTTCGCGGTAATCCTGATTTACTCCAACGCCACCGCTGTACATATCACCAACTACGACTTGTGCATCAGCTTTGCCTTGCCGAGCAGCCTGAGAGTACCATGCAAATGCTCGGGTGTAAATTTTGTTGGTATTTTTACATTTTCCATACATTTCAGCCACTCTGATTTGCGCGTCTGGGTTTCCGAGGTGTGCGATCATGATGTACCATTCAAATGCTCGAATATAATCCCGCTTCACTATAATTCCTTCTCTATACATATCCCCAAGTTTGATTTTTGCACTGTCAAGGCCTTGGGCAACAGCTTTTGTGAACCATAAGAACGCTTCGTGGTAGCTTTGATCTACGCCTTTTCCATAGCTGTACATTTCTCCTAGTTCTTTTTGTGCCATGGCATTGCCCTGATCAGCAGCCCTTTTATACCACTTGAACGCTTGAACATAGTCTTGATCCATATGCTCCCCTTCGTAATACATCTTCCCTAGTTTCGTTTGTGCAATCGCATCACCCTTTCCAGCTGCCACTTCTAACCGTTCGAGTATGTGATCAAAAACTTGAGCTACTTCCTCCCCACTATTGTGGATTTCTCCAACTCCAGTTTGTGTATTAATATAACTCTGATCGGCATCTGTATGAAATAGTGTCAATGTTTGATTGTAGTTTTGGTCTGCACCCTTTCCATTGTTGTGCGTCTCTGAAGAATTTGCTTTTGCAAAAGTTTTGTCGATAGTCCTTGACAACCATTCGAATTCTTGACTAAACTCTTGATAGCTGTCGTACGTGTCACCATATGCTTCCCGAAGTTTCATTTTTGCATAATCATCACCCAGATCAGCAGCTTTTTGGTACCATTCAAATGCTAAATTTGAGTCCTGAGGTACAACCCTTCCATCACTGTACATATCCCCCAGTGCAGCTAACGAAACAACATCGTTATGCTGGGCAGCTTTTCTAAACCATTCGGATGCTCGACGGTAGTCTTGTTTTACGCCCTTTCCCATGCAACACATCACTGCAAGACTGGTTTGGGCGTCAGCATGACCTTGGTCAGCGGCCTTTTGATACCATTCAAATGCTCGCTCATGGTCCTGATCTATGCCCATTCCGCTGCAGTATATTCCTGCTAGTCTTATTTGCGCATCAGCATGACCCTGGTTAGCGGCTTTTTGGAACCACTCGACTGCTTGAATGTAGTCTTGATTTACGCAACACATTCCTCCAAGTCCAATTTGCGCGTCAGCATGGCCTTGGTTAGCCGCTTTTTTGAACCATTCGATTGCTTGACGGCAGTCTTGATATGTACCTTTCCCGTCGCGAAACATTTCTCCGAGCCGTGTTTGCGCAACAGCATTGTCCTGGTCAGCGGCACTTCTGTACCACGAAAACGCTTGAGTATAGTCTTGCTCTATACCTACTCCGTTGCTGAGCATCTCTCCAAGTTTGACCTGTGCGAAATCGCTGCCTTGTGCAGCAGCTTTGCTAAACCATTTGTATGCCTCATAATAGTTTCCATATTCGTTGTTGGATATCTCTCCAATTCCGACCTGCGCAGTGACATGGCCCTGATCAGCGGCTTTGTACAACCAGAATCTCATGTAATTGTGGTCCGTGGGTGTACCTTTTCCTTCCCTATACATTTCTGCGGTTCTGAATTGTGAATCTGCGTTACCGGTAATGGCTGCTATCTGGAGCAATTCGAATGCCAAGTCGTAGTTTTGATCTACACCTTTTCCGTCGTAACACATTTCTCCAAGTCTTGATAATACGGCAGTATTGTTATTATAAGCACATCTTTCAAACCACTCATATGCTCGGACATAGTCTTGTTCAACACCCTTTCCATGATAATACATATCCCCAAGCTGGATCTGCGCATCAATGTCACCCTGACTAGCAGCCTTCTAAAACCACTCAAAGGCTCTGTTGAAGTCTTGTCCTACACCACGGCCATTCATATATATCACTCCGAGATGTCTTTGCGCATCGGTATATTCCTGATTGGCTGCCTTTGTTAGCCATTCGATTGCTCGATTGTGGTCTTGGATCACACCCTTTCCTTCAAGATACATTTCTCCAAGTCTAATTTGTGCCTCCGCATGACCCTCTAAAGCGGCTTTTTCGAACCATTCGAAAGCTCGGTCATAGTTCCGATCTATGCCCATTCCATTGATATACATGCTTCCAAGTTTTGCCTGAGCATCTGCATGACCCTGTAAAGCGCCCTTTTCGAACCATTTGAAAGCTTGCTTATAATCCTGATCTATACCCTTTTCGTCAAGGTACATTTCTCCAAGTCTGGATTGCGCATCGCGATTTTCCTGATCAGCAGATTTTTTGAACCATTTGTGTGCTTGTTTGTAGTCTTGAGCGACGCCCTTCCCGTCACTGTACATCTCTCCAAGTGTTGCCTGTGCGCCCGAAAAACCGTGGGCAGCGGGACTTATGAGCCATTCAATGGCACGATTGTAGTCTTTATCCACGCCTTTTCCATCTCGGTACATTTCTCCAAGTCTAGCTTCTGCTTCAGCAAAATGCTGGTCAGCCGCTTTTTTGAACCATGTGAATGCTTGACTATAACTTTGTCCTACGCCATGTCCCTCGCTGTACATCTTTCCAAGCATGGTCTGTGCATTAGCATCATTTTGGACGGCAGCCTTTTTGAACCATTTGAACGCTCGAAAGTAGTCTTGATCTGTACCCCTTCCCTCGTGGTACATTTCTCCAAGCTTGATTTGTGCACTGATATTTCCCTGATCTGCGGCTTCTTTAAACCATTTATATGCTCGATTGTAGTCACGACCTATGTTTATTCCATCATTGTACATCTCTCCAAGTATGCTTTGAGCGCGTGCACTGCCTTGAACTGCAGCTTCTTGAATCAGCTTTAGACCTTGATCGAGGTCTTGTTTTACACCTCTTCCATTGGTGTACATTTCACCGAGCCTGGATTTTGCATCGACACTTCCCTGATCCGCAGCTCTTTTGAACCACTCGTACGCTTGATTGTAGATATCATGAACATCTGATACGTCAATGTCGCTTTCAGAGGCAATGTTCCCTTCAAGATACATATCCCCAAGTCTGACTTGCGCGTACATACTATCATAAAATGCGGCTTCTGTGTAGCATTCGGATGTTGTACAATGATTTTGTCTAAGTTTTCCATGCGACCCATATGAGTCGATTTCATCTTGGCCATTGTCAGTCAACAAATCAACAGTTCCCGGGTTACCAGTGGAGCTTTTAAGAGCAAGTATAAGTTCATGCTTAGCAACCGCGTATTCTTGATCAGCAAGTCTCTTGAGCTGCTGAAATCGTTTTAGTTCTTCTTCTTCAACGGCGTTTATAAACCATTTGAACGCTATATCGAGGTCTCTTTCCACGTATTCACCGGTTATATACATTACGGCGAGATTATATTGCGCATCACGATCTTGTTGCTCCGCAGATTTATGGAACCACTGTAGTGCAGTCTGCCTTAGCTGTTTTGTGCCTCTTCCACAACTGTACATAACTCCCAAATTAAACTGTGCTTGCGCGTTGCCATTCAAAGCTGCTTTCTTGAACCACTCCAAAGCTATAACGTCATCCTTCTCCACGCCTTGGCCGCTCCCATACATAAATCCGAGACAATTTTCAGAATTATGATTGTTACAATTCGCGGCCGTTTGGAACCATTCAAGTGCTTTGTGATAGTTCCCGTCGGACATATGCATTACTCCAAGTTCATGACCTGCATTACTATGTTTCTGCATAGCTGCTTTTTCGAACCATTGCCGTGCTATAAGTTGGTCTTCTATTGTATCTTTTCTGACTTTATACAAAAGTCCAAGGCGATATTGCGCATTAGCATGACCTTGCAGCGCCGCTTGCAATAGCCATTGATGGGCTTCGTCATAGTTCTTAGAGTCGTCTGTATTACATAGGTGCATAATTCCAAGTTCGTACTGTGTGCCGATATCGTTGTAGGCAATAGCTGCTGAAAGTAATTCACGATATCTGATATTATCTTGATCGATTTCAAGTCTTTTTGCACACAGAGTCCACAGTTTATATCGTGCAATAGGATCACCACACAAAAACGCCATCGTAATGCCCCCCGTAGCTTTGGCACCGATATTGACAGCATCATTAGTATGGCTTCGCTTTAGAATCCGTTTCTGGACAATATATTTGAATATCTCTTCTACGGTGATTCTCAAGCGTTTCGGTAAAAGTTGATACGTTGGAACAGGTTTCTGGAATTGAATAACCATTGGGTTCGCTGGAATTGATTCTAACCACCGATCGATATCAAGCGAAAGGGAAGACAGTGGCGAACGGTCATATAGATTGGACAAGAGGAAAGGATCCCCGCCTAATACATATATAAAACGTTATACGATAAATATCATAAAAAAAACTATGAAAACTTACCAATACATTTGTACCGTTGCCCTGAACGGATGGCTTTTTCAATTACCTGCTTTATTGGTAGCGATTTTTGGTCTAGGAAATCCTTTTCAAAACTTTCGTTCTATTCGACAACAATCTGACCACCTGTTATATGATTGTAAGTATTCATATAAGATTTTCATGTATATATGTACCAAGTACTATGTTTGAAGCGTAAAAATAGCCGTACGTTTGAAACACTCTTTCAAGCGCTTCAGATTTTTTATCATCAGATGAGTGCCTTAGCGCATGCTCAACGCTTTCTATCAATAATGCACTTGCTTCTATCTCGTTTGGAAGAGAGAGCTACCAAGAAAACTTTGTAAGTAGAGATTTTGACTGTAAACATAACCGACCTCATAACACGGTGCATAGATAACCACATCAAAGGCCCCTTTTTTGATTTTTTGTGCCCTTCCATAAGGATGAGATTGAAAAACCAAATAGGCTCGAAATTCAGAGTCGAGCATTGCATCCAAGTATAGGCCGAATCCATTTGTGGATCTACTATAAATCTCTGCGTAAGGTTTGCTTTGCAATTTCAGACACGAATTTATGAAATCCGTTTCGCATTCAGGAGATGCTTTTGTGCTATGATAACGCCCGTACTTTGGACTAGGTGCATTTAACGAGATCAGGTTCGTTAGTTTTCCTTCATGTTGGATTCCTCTGTTCCAAAAGCCGACTAGTGTGCTGGCTATGCTGAATCGTGAGGAGACTGTTTGCTGATATGCATAAGATTGAATGCGCCAATGTATATCATGGTCATTGATCTTCAAATCTCGATTAGCAGCGATTACTGACAAGCGAGTTGACGAAAGTAACGGGTTCGTGGTTTGTTTTAGGGAGATTTCCGTGTCATATAGGTGCTGTAACGGGGCGATGCATAAACACATATCTACTGGTTCGTCTGCGCTGTCTAATACTTTACGTTGTAATGCTATACTGTCACCTAGCCGTACATAGTCATTGATAGCATTTTCAGTTTTCAAGTTGGTATTTCCTTTGACTAGAGTGTGGCGAAAGCGAACCACTTTCCTATGCATTTGTAAATAGCCGCATTGCATAGTATTGCGAGATACTTTACCATTCTTGAAGTAGCGATGGTGACAATTGAGAGGAAGTCACAGTTACGTATTGCTTGGTGAAGTATTCATCGTGTACCGGAGGGAGTGGGTCCGATGATAATGAGATCAAATTATTGAGCCGCGTCCCATTTTGATATCCAGAGTCGGGATGTGCCAGCTGCAAATACACCACATCATCGTATCTCACGCGATTAAAGTAGCGATTTCTAGATTTTGGAATAAGCTTAAATGTACTCTGGTGCACTCGATCTTCGTATAAGTCCTTTTCAATTTTTTGAGGATCTACGTAGCATAATATCTCTCCTAAATAATGAACAATGTATCAATTATACTGATCGGTAATATATATATATATATACCGATTCTTTTACCTTTTTGTCCGTTTGTCTGCTCTGTGGATGAATCGGACGGTAGATAGGAAAAGTGACATAAATACGGATAGATCTCTCTATTTTTAAGTTCTTCCGCTATGATGGTCAAAGGGCAATTGTAAAATACGTAGTTGCCATCCAGAAACGCTTTTTCGTAAACTTCTTTCACCTGGTGATATTCTTTTGCATCTAAAATAGCGTACGTCGGTTTCATATCTATAAGTTGGATAACCGTTGGGTTTGATAGGATTGATGACTCCCAGGACATCTTTGAACCGGAGATATAACTTTCAAGATTGCCACCTATTAGAAGTGAAATGATTACAATGAAATTGCAATCTATAGCTTTGTACCTATGAGTTCCAGACGCTTGTGATCTGTGTGTGCTACTATAAATCTGGAACGTGCGTCACTGGTTAAAGTGTTTGGGCTTTGTGGACAGTCTGAGATACCGAATTCGTCTTCCTTACAGGCAAGCCTGGCACCTGAAAACGAATTATTACTTTCATTTATCCACATATTAGCTATACATGCCTATCAAAATCTTGGATGGGAGATAGTAGTCAAATTTATCAAATACACCTTGCAACGCATCAAATTTTTCCGTATATGATTCCGCCTTCAAAGCGTGCTCAACCGCTTGTTCAAAATTAGCAGTTGGCTTGACAGATTCGGAGTTGAGCCGTATCTAGAATCGTCGTTACTTAAAATCTCCTTTTGTTGATAGCGCTCACTTCCGCACAGGAAACGTAGGAAACAAGATAATATCTTGTATCACTTTCAACTTACGTTTTTCTGATATGCAAGTAGCTCTAGCGGCGGCAATGTCATATGGAATTGTTTTTGGGAATGTTTCATGGAAATTGCCATAAAAAAGCATTTCATTTGCTAGATCATTCGAGTCGATAGCTCGCTTGCACGTACGATACACAAAACGTTCATCACGAGGGTATTCATAGATTATTTTAGACATGTCTTCCACATCATAATCAAATTCGAATGCAGAGTGTTTAGCCTTGGTTCCGTCAAAATGGATGCCGTGTGAGCACCATTTAGCAGCCTCAAGCGTCAAAGCTCTATCAATCTTTTCGTGAAGGAAGTGTTAGCTATAGACATTGAAAATAAAATCATACTGTTACATTTAACTGTAAACTCTCTTCCTTGCTGTTTAAGTCCATTTCCAAGTAAAAGACAGAAAAGTGGAAGAGGGAGACTGGATTTTCGATAACTCTTAGTAAGTTCTCAGTAAGGTTTAGAGTAACGTTGCATTGAAGGCTTTGTCGTTGTACTAAATTGGGTCATTCGGACGTCTAGTAGTAAAGCTAATTTGGAAGTCGCATGGTAACAAATATGTAGTACTTGCGCAGTATTATTATTGTGAGTATATGTCGTCAAAGTGCTAAAAGAAAGGTGCTTTAAATTGCAATGCGGTCGCAAGATGGATCTTTTATTACTACGAATTATCCAGAAGAGTTCGCGGGCAATACCAAAAAACTTCTCTAAGAGACACTCCTAAAGCATAGTCTCTTGTTTTATTTGCACCTGAAATATCATTGTGAATGCAGCTGAATAGAACCGTACAGTATTTGGCAGATGTAAAGCACAATGTCCGGTCAGCGCACGGAGAACTTAATATCATGGTGTACTGCAAACAAGATGAGATACAGAATATAATGGATTTTTGTACACATCGTTTGTTTTATGTAGTCGCATTGTTATTCTCACTTTGTATAGAGGATGTCTTGCTATAAAGTTCTAACAGATCGGTCACAACATCTATTCAAAAAGTCATTTAGAAAGGCAAGCCGCACTTCTTTCCCCTACAAACCTCGCACAGCTTGTACCGACATATTTTCTGATGCTCCCCACATATCAACCCACTGATAACAAATATTTAGCAGCTTCCTCAAAAAGTCATTGCAGAACCATTATTTTACCTCGTTCATTGTCATTGGTAGATCTGCATTAGCGGTTCTCAATGCCAGATACAGACATCCCAATGCGATACCAGGCATTGTATGCATTAATGCGATTTTGGGAGAACATAATCCATCCCATAGAAACATCCATGCTAATCTTCCAATAGTACTCAATTCATCCTCCATATCTAACGCCATGCTCCTTCTCCATCAGTTTTGGCCCGATATCTTTTATTTCCCTCGGGAAATCCCTTTTTTTTCTCTCTTTTTCCTTTTCTTTCTCTGTACATTACCTTGTTCCATACGTCGCATGACTTCCTTCTGCCACCCAACACCGACTGTTGGGGTATGTGCATTGATGTAGTGTATCAATCCCATCCCACGCAATGTATTCAGGCAAAATGCAAATGGCAGCTCCACCTCGAGATTGTAATCCAGTGCTCGCACTAACAACAATTCGCTTGTCACTAACGATGATCGCATGCGGAAATACAACTAGCAAATGAATCAGAGGCGCCAGTCGCTATGTTGATTCTCCATTTACATCATCCACTTGAAGACTTGGTCCCGTTGGGTGATAATATCGATATCCAACATTCACTAAATCGCGCACTTTGCGAGGTACCTCTGTTGCCTTGCAAGCTAAATGAAGACAGGTTGTTGCCAAAAGCTGCCGCAAATGAGTACACAGTTCTTCTTCGAAATGCTATTCCCTAGTTACCTCTTCATTGGCATGTAAAGGAAGGGCGTCATCAACCCATTGATCATTTCGAGGTTGTTGCTTGCCCTTATGAAGGGTCATGAACTTGTTAAATCGATGGTAGTACATTAGAGCCGTAGCAGTCGTCCGGACAGGTCTAAAGAAAAAGGCGTTTTGTCATACTGAACCAGGAGCAAAGTGGAAGAAGTTGAACATTTACAGGTCCAATAGACCACTAGCACAGCGCATGTAATGAATGGTCGCTAGGTTGGGTGTCAATGGTGATACTTGTTCTTCAGCCATCGCGGCAGGGTGAAAATAAAAACAAAAGAGAAGTATGCAATATTGGCGGCGTTTCAACTAATGGATTTTGCGCGGTGACTTCGCGATGACAGGGACGATTGGTAATCACCTATTATACTCTGCGATCAAATCGCCTACCACCGAAAATACACTTTTCGAAAGGTAATATCACATTTAATGAAACATTGCAATACTTAAATGTCAAATCGAGCGACATTGGTTTCGCGTCATAAGTGTATTTCTGCTCATAGAACTCACTTCGGTAAGTTCTCGCTAAGTGATTTATGGACGTAGTGCTGAAAAGTAAATACATGCGGCAGCTGAAAATGCGTGATTTTGTTGATGGAAGCCGTATAATATGCAGTTAAATATATTGATGAACACATGTTGAAAAGTATTTCTTTTTTCGAGATGTGAAGAATAAATAGCGGGGATGTCAGTAATACAAGGTTTTTCCTTTTCCATTTGAAAATGTTATTATTTACAGTTTTCCTCTTCGTCCTGATCTTGCTCCTGCTCTTTGCGTCGCTCCATACTCTTTTCAAGAACATCGCAGTAGTTTTGGTATTTGATGATTTCATGCAGCAAATACTTGGATTTGGACTCCCAATTTGCCATCACTTTTGTATGGTTTTGGCTTTTGCTTGAAAACTGTAACCAATATTAAAGCGTACTCTCAACCGCGATCAGACACAAACCTTTATGAGAATTTTTTTCTTTAATTCCCGATGATCGTTGATTTCTTCGTTAAGTCCAGTCAAATGCCTTTGCAACGTGTCGTACTGCTCTTTTTCGTTTAAAGTACTCGACACCATTGGTGGTGTTGGCGCTCGCCAATCATACACGGTGACGGTATCCGCATCCTGCAAACAGCGACCAGTAATCGCGCCGCCACGGTCTACAGAGTCCAAGTTCATGATCACGTCGTTGAGACATGATCCCCATCCATATTCCATATTGCTGACCCCACCCTGTAATGGCTCTTTGCTTTCTCTCGCAGCCCAATAGTTACATGTTGCTACCCACTCGTTCACCTGCTCTCGCGACCCTGCCTGAAACAAGTAGACACCGCCGTGTGGCTGTTGTATTGCAAAAACATCTGGGCGTTGACGGTTATAGCCGGGAGGAGGAAGAACATTGGACAGTGAATGATTCAATTTAATCGTCCCAATTAAATGTGAATGAGCCTACGCGTCGTCAGCACCCGATACGCCAAAGATGTGCAAGACTTACTGCCCATCTATTCGGCTGGACTCCGCCAAACGATGCCGGACTATGACTACTACTCCTGGTAAACGATTCCGCGAGATTGGCAAAACTGGCACTACTAGCACGCAGCATGCTCTTTCGTTCGGATTCGGATGTTGTTCCTTGCAACGCATACATCTTGAGCTCTCCATGGCTGACTACCAAAAATACTTCTTTCCATTCGCGATGTTTTGCCTTCTGATTAGCCTTTTCTAAAAGGTGTTTTCGCACAACGACACCCTCCTTCAGGTATGGAGGCTGACTACTGAAGAGGGCCGAGGCATGGGTATCCATAAACTGCATCATCGGCTGATAATGTGGAGAAAGCGTTGCGCCAGTGCATCCGCCTCCGTTACCCCGTGCAGCGATCGAATTATACGACAAACCGGACGCAATTGAGGAGAATGAGTCGCGGCGTGGTGAACGTGATGGGGGCGGAGAAGTTGGGCGTTGACGTCCCGAACTTGTGCTGGCTCTTGGCTGAGAAACGTGTTCAGTAACAAATAACTGCAAGTAAAGTAACTTCACCTGTATTTCATCAGGAATCAGCATGCTTTCTCTAACTGCCTTGCCCATCATTGCACCCATACTACGTTTCATTTCGGCTACACGGCGACCACCAAGAATACTAACACGTTTTTCGAGAGTACTAGTCTTATTTGGTCTGTTGGATAGCGGTTGCAAGATCTGGTACTGCTTCACAGAAATATACAATTCCTAAATCCATTGTAAGACATAACTGCGTACAATTAAAGCGTACCTTTAAGCATGTCTCCATATCTGCCTCCCACACTTTGGATAATTTAACGGATGTATTCCCATGAGAGCCTTGTTGTTGGTCGCGGATGGTCGACATTGTGTTTTTGACAAACGCCTGGCGTGTCATACGCGCGTGATTGCCTTGAGCAACGTGAAGATCTGTGTTTAATAGAAGCAGCGAATACACCACAGCATAGACAACATCTGAAAAACGAACGCTTAGCGTGCTCGGTTAAACAAGTTAAGAATAGCTACCTGCACTTCCATAGATACATTTGGAGTTGCAACGCCAAAACCGTTTTGCAAAGACCTCAAGAATTCGATCAATCTGCTGAGCCTCCGCTTTAAAGTACAGTTTGCTACACAGTTTTCTAATAAGAGAAAACATGAATTATTTCTGCTACTGCGCATAATCTACTTACCTAAAAGCATCATCAAGGCGCATATCACTGAATTGGAAATATTCCATATAGTGTACTAGCGTTTTTGCATTCAGTGGTTTTCTATAATGGAGTGGGTAATGCAGTTAGCAAAAAATTTGTGCTAATCACATCTATTACCCTTGACCAAGCCATTCTGCAATTTGTTCTTTAGGGACAAAGCTACTATTTTCGTCCCATAGTCGCTGTGCTGCTTCTTTCGGCTCTATCAGCTCACAGCTTTGTTGTTCATCACTTTCTTCTTGTTGACAAGATTCTGTCATGGGATCATCTGTAGGACAAGCGATATCGATCTGAAGGTCTGGTACGTTCCATATGTCTTTTGAAAATACGTCTGAAAAAGACTTCAATGACCCTTGGCGACTTCTTGGATCTGAAGTAGCAGGTGTTGATGTCACCGGTTTTGATCCCATCAGTGCTTCTTTCGCCTTCTCTCGTCCTATATTCTTATCCACTGGAGCTAGCTCGTCTTCCGTCTCAACAACAACGGTGAGGTTCTCCTGTTCGGCACTTTTGGATGAGAATCGCCCAGCACTCTGTCGTTTCCACTTCAGCATTGACTGGGCTACATCCTCAGGTGGTGGACGACTACGTCGATGCTGTGTCTTGATCGATGGGGACGGTGGGATAATACTAAATAGTAAACCACCAGCGCTTCCATAATGCCCACCACTTAATCGTTTTGACAGCCGAGCTTCCTTTTTTTCCCTTTCGATCTCTTCCTGCGATGGACCCGTAGCATCCACAAAAATATCATCATCATCATCATCATCATTATCATCATCATTATCATCTTCGCTGTTTGCACTATCCGAGTCTGAGTCGCTGTCTGATCCTTGTGTAAACGATCCCGGCATGTGTCTTTCATATTCCGTCTCTTCTGGTTCCGCCGTAAAGATGGTAGGGCTTTTTCGTTGCATGTTTGCTGTCACAATCTGTATCATGTCCTTTTCATTGTGGTTTTCATCATTCTGTTCATCTTCTGTATCTCTAGTATCCAATGTACCATCGTTTAAATGACATGACTCGGAACCAAATGTGCTGTAAATGGAGTTTGATCCAGATGACTTTCGCGTGGATGCATTTGACCACCGCGAACGGTCATTCGGTTCTTCGATTGTTCGAGTTGTATCTCGGCTTAGGCGGGGAGGTCGCTTGTCCATGTCGTGCTGATCATACTCGTTCGTCGGTTGCGAGACTAGCAGATGACCACGTTGCGTATCACAATGATCAATTTCATGCATGGTAGCAGCATCAATTGTAGCAGTAGAATTAGGTGTAATAATAGTACTCAACGCGGGGTATGTACGATGTTCGTGTCGTCGTGGCATGGTGTCGTGCGCGTAGGATCTTCTCGAATATGAGGATAGGTCAGTATGATCAGAAAACGAAGATGACATAGCTGTGCTTGGATCCGGTGTAAGGTACGGCTGATCGTCCATCGGTGGTGGGGCTGGTGCGAGTGGTATATTATGGTGAATCCGTGTCGATCGCCCACAACTTGGTTCGTTCGCCACTGCAATTGGTCGTACTTGTGGGGGACTGTCTACAACAAGATCTTCTTCATAGGACTACGAAAGTACAAAGTTGAACGCATGAGGTTATTATCATCGATCGTTGCTATTTACCATGCCTAGCTTTTTGAAGAGTTTACCAAACCCACGCATGGTTCCCCCTTTTGACTGTGCCTGGAAACAACATTAAAACTTTACAATCAACCCCCTTGTTTCTATTGACGTGCCTTTTTCTCGTCTGGTATAGCGATTTCGGTTTGCGTTCGACGAATTTCGTAATCGACAGGTACAGCAGCAGGGTTGGTGAAAATGGTGCCATTCTCAGTAACCACTGGTTTCCGTTTTACTCTCTGACCAATAGGAGGAAGCGTGTGCGTCCCCATGGAGGACGAGGACGAGGAAGGTGTGGACGGTGGTGATGGGGAGGGTGCTGGGTATGGTTGAAGCTGTTGCTGCTGCTGCTGAGGAGAGATGAAACGTGAGAGGAAAGCTTTTGGTCTTGGTTGCTGAGGCGACGAGCGTAAATGATCGTGATTAGGCGATGGTGGTCGAACGATGCGGGAGTTTGGCAACATGGTGAAAAGTACATCGCAGGGGAAGCAAAATGTTAAACCAGCCAAATGATTCGTGTAACGCGGATCATTTAGCTGTCTTGAGTATTTTGGGCAAAAACCACATGTCTCGGGATGAGTTGCACCAACGGTGCTACGTCAAACGAATCCAACCCTTTTTTTAAACTTTCTAGCCAAAAAAAACCAAGCAAAATGGGACGTCTTTATATTATTATTACTACAGTTCAGCCAACGTCCTATCTCCACTACTCTGTCAGTGGTAAGCCACACATCTCGCAATTCACGTTTCCACCCGCATTAGAAAACGTGCAGTGTCTACAAGAGACCTCGATGGGCTCTGACATGGCCGGTGTAAGAGCACCTGATGCTGTGCCAGATCTAGTCATAGAAGACGGCGTATTGGCACGTGGATTTGCTTCTATTGTTCAAGATATGGTTACCATCCGGCATGGCACTAATTAAAAAAAAAGTAAAGCCCCGGTACTCACCTGCTTCTTTCATCACCATCATGAGTGTCTTCCATCCGTCCAAATTCTCCAGTAACTCCACATTACTATCTAGCTTGGTTGCCGTTTCACAAAGTATTGTAAACTCCGCTTCACTAAGGATGTCCGTCGATCTAATGAAGCACAGCAGGTGGAAATCGGCCAGGAGTTTTTTAAGCTCCAATGGAGTTTGTGCATGTGCTAGATGCCTTGAAAGCGTACTCATGTCTTGATGAGCTATACCTGCTCTGTTCTCCACAACATATCCTCGCGGCGTGTTGAACAATGGAGACGGGTTCTGTGGGAAACCATTGGTGACCTATTACACAAACATAAGCGAAAAATGGTTTAACCCAAACTGTCCCACATACATTCACCAAGAGATATTCCACAGGAAACGTAGGCTTCGCAGATTCTTTAACCACGACGTTGTACTTATTTTTGTACTTGTAGAATACTTCGGGGACGTAACGCTCATGAGGAATACTCTCCTTCACACGGACTACGGATGGTTTGCGACTTGGTTCCACAATGCCAGCTTCTTGCATAGCCACCATCGTATCTGAAACCTGATATGCCTTTACATCGATGTTCCCCTCGACATCCCCGGAGATAACACATGTTACAAACTTTGAACCATATTTGCCCGTCAAAGAATGCCTTGAGGCGCTTGGATGACGACGTTGCATCTCTGCCGAGAAAGCACACTCAAGAGAGGATAAAAAGTAGGAATCCACATGACGCTTTGCAATGACCGTGCCATTACCCGAGCCATCGTCAACCAAATCTGTATAGACCATACCGACTTGAACTAACCCACAAGCCTCGGCAACTTCATTTACGACCGCTTCATCCCGCCAAGGCATATCCATTTGGATTCCATCCATATGGTCTTCCTGAGGGGGCTCATAGATAGCTTCTACAACAGCCTTAATTCCAAGTGGTACATCCAAATAGGGTTCAAAACGGCCGTATAGATAGCCGAATCGCTGACATCCTGACTCACGCCAGAAATTCAAGAAGTCATCGATCAAAGATGCGGAAGAAAATTCGATGTGATCCACCATGCGATATGTCTACAAATGCACTTAGTCAACTGTAACGGCTTTCCTTGCTCCTATTCTACTCTTGTACCTGACGCTGTAATGTGATTGCACTAGGCTGGCATTTGGTACAGATGCCTTCGGGCCAAGGAGCATGTCCACCGGTGCAAGGAGTCTTTACTTTGTAATTCGGTTCTTCTAAAGGTGGGAGTTTTTTTAAAATTGCTGAGGAAGGAGCCTTCGTTTGCTGTGCAGCACCAATATTGCGCAGATAAGCGTGGAAAGACATGTGCTTGATTTTGTTTTCTTCCAAATATCCCTGATCATATGGCTATTCCAGAATTTTAGCCCCCAAAGCTCCCAACTACTTTGCTATGTTTACCTCCAACGGCATGCAGTAATCACACATTGCATTGTCCCCGTGACGACAGCTAAGCGATACCAATAAAATACTGTTTAGCGGGATGCAAAGGAAAAGAAAAACTCACAATTTAGGATCTTTTGCGCGTTTAATCAGGCCCCTCTGTTTTTCCAAAAAATCGTCCACTCTATCTTGCTTTATCGATGGGAGATCGTCGATAGCGATATATCCTGATGTGTCCTTTCGGGGTCCTTGTGGTTCGTTGGCTTCGATTGTTGGTTCCACGTAAGTAATAAATACAATATCGCCATGCCTAGTTCCCGTTTAAGCAACATTACATAAGGCATAATAAAGGTTACGATGATGGATGTACTTTAAGTTTGCCGATGCCAACGTTTTGTGAGCGATCTGAGTGACAGGTGTTGCACTGTTGGGATTGGGTTGATCACCCATTGCGATGGTGGAAGGGTCAGCAATACCGAGAATGCCTATGATCTATCCAATGTGTTTTCAGAATTTTCAAGCATAGTATTGACACCCATTGCTACCTTTTCTGCCAACGACGTAAACGTATCTTCGGGCTCTACAGCAACCCGGTGCATGCCTTCTTTGGAACGAATTCGCAGCAACTGCCATATCCATTTATTAACACCTCGATACTAACCAGATCCCTTAAACCTTACCATTCTATAAGAAAAATGTAATATTTATCTGGAAAAGCAGGCAATATTCTTTAGGAAGTTTCCACTTCGATACTTCGAGGCGATATGACGTGGCTGGTTTCCGAGCGGCGCTTTTTCAAAATGCGATTTTTGCATGAGGGCTGGTTTGGAGATTGAGATCTCTCCCCCACAGCCTTGCATTGCTTAGAACTCGCACATTGAATAGCGATGGAAAAACGAATTTCATTCTAATCCTTCCTCAATCATCTCTGAATGAATGGCTTCTTTTTATACGAGCATATAAGACGTGAACTTTGCAGATTTTGAATCTCTAAGAGACATAATTTCTCGGAATACAAGCGTGCAACGCGTTGAATATCGAGAAAAATGTTATTATCTTTATTTTCAATCAAATTTCTTTGTATTTCTTCTATAGATCTTGTCCGAAAAGTTGACGTCTCAGCAATATGAGGATTTCTTTTTCCTTATGATCATCTGATAACGTGCGCATGCTTCCAAACAAATCAGACGCCTGCTCGTCTTCATCAGCTATCTTGGGAATCCGCCGGAATGGAATTGTTCTAATTGATCCTGTATAGGTTTCTTTATAATTCTGATTTGACGGCTGGTTACCATGGATGTGACTCATGATAACTAGAGCAGTGTATTGCTGTATTGCACAAGCTTGAGGAAACCTTTGTTCGAGATGCAACGAGGAGCACCTACCGCAGGATGATTGTTGAAGAAATTATACAATCTCGGAAAATTTGGGAAGACTTTACCGGTTAAGTTAGTAATCAGTAATTAAGGATGATAAAAAGAAATGAGGTGTATAAAAAAAAGAAAACACCATCAAAATACAAGTTGATATGAAACGTCTCAGATTATGCAAAAGGGATCCATGAGAAGTTTTGATTAATTGATTTAACATATACTGATAGCATATTGTCATTCGGACGTATCCCTTTGTAAGCATATGTGATAATGCTGATAACGTTATCAGAAGTATGAAACTTGATGCTTCCTTGGTGTCTGTCGTTGGGCTTGCTTCGTATTCATAAAAGTATGCTATACGAATGCTATGATAATTAAGATATATGAGGATGAGTAGTCGGATGCAGATGGAGGGTCAAGTGCCTACCAAAGCAAAGCAATAAATGTCTGAGTACCCACCCCTATCGTCGAGTAACCTTCTTGCGAAAAAGGTAATATGAATAAGTTAATGTAAAGACGGATATGGAGAAGAAAGAAGAAGGTCCCGTAGAACGATTGAAGACAAAGTTAAGAACAAGAGAGATAAAAATTCCATGAGGACTACTGAAGAAGGTACAATGACAGGACGTGCATCTTCATGTTCATAACGGGAAAATGGTTTTTACATTCACTTTGCTTGTGTAAACACATGATCCCCTTTCACATTTGGCGGCACATCCGTGGTATCAAGTAATATTTATTGCGAATAAGATATAATGAATCAAAAAAGATGGATAAGTCGATGTAAAAATGGATGTGTCTATAATTGATAAAGAAAAATCACAATAAGATAGTAATTTTGTTTTCTATTTAGTTCTGTTGGTGCGTTGATTTCGTCCTGGTTCCCTCCTCTATCGGATTCAAAAAAGGAGAGCATGAAAACAGAAGAACCTATCAGTAGTCACGATTTTTCACAAACGCAGTTACCTTTGTATGGCTTTGGATGTACATACAGTCGCCTGACAAAAAAAATGGCTGATAAGTAGATTACCTGTAAACGTCTATCGTGTTTCTGTTACACGGATAAAAGAACTACGAGAGAAAAATCGCCAGCCGTTCATGTTGCGGCTGGCGTTGGCACAGTTTACCACAGCTGTTGCAAGCGAGTACACTGCACAACCTTCCGTCAACGTTATCCAAACGCAGATTGTCAAGGCTTTTGTAATGCCACACCGAGCACACCTAAAAAAAATGTGGGAATTAGTTTAAGTGGAGAGCATGTAAGCCGGTGGACATACCTTCGATGTACTGTATCCTTTCATATTCATCTTTACCAATAACCCTTGGCGTTCAACCCTCTTGAGCATTTTTCGACATCAGTCAGCAAGGCCCGACGCCTTTCCACGCATGCTAGTTTGGAACTTAGCATCTACAAAGGCAATTAAAGGGACCCTATTGTTTGGTACTGATAGTGGTGCTTTGCGGCATTTTCTATGGAATATTTCGTTAACAGATCCAGAATATCTGAAATCATTTCAATACCTTGTCTTCGGATGTTCTCTTCTTGGTCGTCTATAAAATTCAGAGGTATAAGCAAATAAGGTACACTGACTGCTTGCTACCGACATACTTGGAGCCTTCCTTTTTTCTGGACCTTTTTTTCTTTCGTCTAGGCTTGGGTGCTCGGGTTTTGCTTTCGTCGTTTCGTTGTCATCCTGCGCTTGTTATATTTTTTCCGCCGTCCAGAAAGATGTTGACCATTTCGGCTTCTGCACGCTGTCTGCCTACGTAATTGAGAAATCTTAGAGAAGTAAGTTTCTCATCATAAAAATGGAAAATTTGCGGCAAGCGTGATAGAAGCGACCGTATCAACGTAGTCAATATCTCAAGTTTTACTGTTTTGCTACTAGTGATTCCTTGTTCAAGTTATTGTATTTGTTCTTGCCGTTTCATTTGCAGGATCTTCGAATTCGTCTTTCGATATCCAGCCATTGTGTAGAGTTCTGCGGTAGACGTTCTTCATTGTTCATGAGGGATTGTACCATGACCATTGCTGGTAACATAAATCCCCGTTATACCAGGATCGGCACCCCATAGTTCAAACGTGTTTTTAGGTCCCAGGTATCAAAATCGTTGGTATCGAGATCAGGTAAAGCATTGTTGTCATTGACACCGCGAACGAACACAAAATCGACTGCATAACCATCAGTCCTCGCCAGATTTGTAAAAAAATTTCGGACGGATTGTTTGATTCTAGTTCATCTAATAAACTAGTTCAACACGTTAAAAAACACCGCTAATGTTTTACCTCTTTACTTTCTGCAACGAATCCTTCCAAAATCTAAGATTGATGCGGATTGCCGAGTTGCTAGTTTATATTGCTCCGTCGTCCGGTCATCGCCCTCTGGTTCTGCAAGCAAAGGAATACCGCCTTGGCATAAAAGCTGCCGAAAAGTTTGGATATCAATGCTGACATACTGCCTTCTGAAACCATACATTGGCATCAAAGAGAATACACACCGTTGCTTCGCTGTTAAGAACGATTCGGGCAAGAAGCACTGCCCTCGTTGTACGCTTGTGGAACCTCCCTGCTCGATTTCTTGCAGACATTGCTTGGAATTCTGTATCTGGACTCGCATTGTCTCAACCGTATTCTTTAACTGTTGAAGCGATTCCTGTGACAAGTGGTCCATGACGAGGGCCGTTTGTCGTGAGAGGTTGGTAGCGCTGACTATCCTTGTGACTAACCGAGAACGGTATCGGCGGCCCAGATCAGCAAATTCTTCCAGAGTTCGAATGACAGAGTAAGCCCAACTACGAGTTGCAACTGTTTGGACCCCTTCAGCTAATGCCACTTCTTCGCCGTTGTATGTTTCCAGACTTTGAAGAATATCATATAAAAAAGGCAGATATTTCTCAGGGTGTGCTGACAGGGTCTCCAATGTGATTGGTCCTGCAGGAAGATGGCAACTTTGAATAATGTCTCGAACAGCCGTTTGCAACGCATTAGTGCGCTGAATGGAGGGTGGCCAGCTTGGAGGTTGCTTCAACGATAGACGATCGTAAATATAGCATGCCATTTCGTTTGCATTTTTCTTTGTAATTCCGTAGACGACAGCATTAAGAATCACTTGTAAAGAAAGGATAGCTATATATCCGTACTTGTATCAGGTCTCGTAACCTAAAAAAGAAGCACTTAATGGCACAAGATTCAAACGGTTCCACAATAGAGTTAACGGATATGGTGGCGGATTGCACGGCCAAACTTGTCATTGCATGTGCATAGTGTAGGCCACGGCTTGTTACCAGGCAAGAGGGGAACCGATGATAGTACTCAATAAAAGAACGGTTCATATCATTTATAGGAAGTTTCCTATTCTTGCTCGTGATATTTGATCCCATTACCAACTAGATACATGCGTAGAAAAACGTTTGCGAAAATAGTATCGGCGTTGGTTGTCGGTTAGATACCAAAATCTCCAGAATATAATATGAAGCAAACACTGCGACTTAATCGCGACCTCTCTCTGGAAATCGACAAGATCTTCGATGTTTCGCATAAATTCAGTTTTTTGATGGGGATCAGTCGCAAGAAGGAGCCAAGACCGATCTTTCGAACAAATCTTTGATATTTGTTTCCGATCGTACGTTTTGAGTCTTTCTTCGAGAGATTCTATGGTATAAACAATTACAATTTCGCCGAGAGGCATGAGGAGTTGATTCGTTTTACTGTCCTTTTGACACACACACATCGGACATCGTCTTGACATGTTTACATTTTTTATGGTAGACTGTTCAATAAGAAAATTCTTCTGGACGGAGACTATTCCTCTGGAACAACTCTAATAGATAGGCGGTCTGTAGATAGCTCAGTGATCTGATCTTACTACTATTAAAATACCACAATCTCTTCCTTATAATGCGACTGTTGGAGCCGTGTTCTTTGCGGGGCCTGTGGGCTGTGTGTTCAGTGGTATTCATTAGAAATGCATTCATAATTTCACGTAACTTTGGTCAACGATCCCTGTTCACACTTCTCATCAGACTTCGAATGCCCGGTTGCGTAAGTAGCTTTGGTTAGCCGTCGCGCTTCGTACTTACGCAGCACGCTATACTTGGAACTTTAATGCACCAAAATTATATTTGTAATCTCTTTAGATTTTAGACCAGCTTGATCGAAAGCAGCAATTGTTGTCTTTTTCTTATCAGTCAAATACATAAACCCATAGATTTAGAGTAGTAAACTTCGTTTTGCCAATTTTTTTTTGTCAGGTGACAGTACTATCCATAACAATATGATAAGAAAGAAAGAAGGTGGTCTGTTCAATTAAAGACGTTAAACATTGTCGTCATTTGTCATAAATAAGGTTTCTTATCGTCTTCTTTATTTTTCTATTTTACTTATTCCTTTAAACTCGGTTCAATAAAACCAAAGGCAGGCATGTTGCACTTCTTGGTGGGCGGAGATTTAACCAGCACTGATTCCCTCTCGCAAAAAGGAATTGCCTTCATTCGTCTTCTCATTTAAGGCAGATGCATCAGCTACCATTCGAGATTTTATCCACCATCGTATCTCTCCTTGCACATGATCAGTCCACATTAGCAAGCATTTCACGCGTATCGAAGAAACTTCGGCAAATCTCGACTGTATACCTTTACCGTCAACCCACATTCCGTAATGTTGGTCGTTTTCGGGATTTCGCTGCTAGTCTGACTGCAGAACAAGCACGACATGTAGTCATCATAGATCTTCAACTAATGCCTCATCGATGGAGTGAATCGATTGGACCAGCTTTGTGTACTCTGGCAAGAAAAGCAAGAGGGATTACACGATTAGACATTGGTCTCTGTAAATTGTAAGACGACAAAAAGATAAAGACAGGATCTGACAACAGGATGTGGAAGTGATAACCAGGAGCTTATCATCATTGCCAGCCATCTTTCACATTTACGCTACCTTTCAACTAGTGGGTGTCGTCATATCAACGATAGCGTGATCGAACATGTCACATCAAGCTGTCCGGAGTTACAGGAATTAGATTTATCCGCAAGTAACAGTACGGATCAAGCGCTCTATGCAATAGGAAACAACTGCCCAGAACTAGTCACATTGAATATGTCCCAATGCGAACAAGTTTCCGAGGCAGGTTTGCACTATTTACGTCAAAAATGTCTCCGACTACGGTATGTTAATCTTAAAGATTGCTATAACGTAGTAGGAGATGTTGGCTGGGAATCAGAGGAAGAGGAAGAATGGCAGACGGAGGAAGAAGAAGAAAATGAATAATACTAGAGCCCCCTACTACCACAATAATGTACATTCAATTACTGCGAGTGGACGCAAACCAGGAACCCCGAGGGTATAAAAATAAGCCGATGATATGGATCTCTTCAAGTTAGTGATTTTTGGGGGAAACTTGCAAACTAAATCAATTAATATAATGGTCTGAAAACCTAATGGAACCCACATTTGGAGTGGCGATATGTCAAACAAACAGACAAAATATTTTGAACAAAGTTTAGTGCTCATTGACATTACGATCCCCAAAGCGGACCCAATCATTATACGCACGGATACCCCGGTGGGCAACACCATCTTTTATCAGATTATGCTGAAATATTGTTCTTCACGATATAGCGGTTTTCATATTAGCTTTACTCAATGCATCCACATGTTATTCAGGCCATTATCTCCGCTCACTTCTTTGGCCGTTTTTGAGAGTGTAGAAACTGCTTAGGGCTTTTTCACCGAAATATCTATCTCTCGATCGTCTAATTAAGTGACTATATCACGCTTTGTAGTTGGCATTTTGTTTTTCGTAGGTTTGTCTTTTAGAGAACGGCCAAAATTTCTGGGGAAGCGTTCATACGAGCGTTGCTCTGGACGTCTATTGTACGCTGGGCGCAAAAACACAAAGTTTCCTTTACTGGAAATATTGGATAAGCCACAGTGATCGAGGTTTTGAGAGGGAAAAAAAGCGTCACAAAAACTCATAAAACTTCGATTTTTTTTTTCAACAAAACTTTCCTTTTCGTTTTTCCCTCGAAAGGCACCCTATTTTATCACTAGAATCCTTCTTTTTTTTTATCTTACCTAATCAAATACACAAATTATAATGACCAAGTATATCGTCGTTTCTGGTGGTGTCATTTCCGGTATTGGAAAGGGTGTTATTGCTTCTAGCACCGGCACCTTGTTGAAGAGTATGGGTCTGCGTGTTACGGCCATCAAAATTGACCCCTATCTTAACATCGATGCTGGTTTGATGAGTCCTTTGGACCACGGTATGTTTAGTATTACTTTTTGCATGTGTGTGAACAAGTTGTTTACCCCACCACCTTTTCAGGTGAGGTCTTTGTGCTCAACGATGGTGGCGAAGTCGATCTTGATCTTGGAAACTATGAACGTTTCCTTGATGTGGAACTTAGCCGCATCAACAACATCACCACTGGCAAGATCTATAGCGCTGTGATTGAGAAGGAGCGCAAGGGTGACTATCTTGGAAAGACTGTCCAGGTTGTGCCGCATATTACCGATGCCATCCAGGAATGGGTTGAACGTGTTGCTGCCATGCCCATCGACAACTCTGGTGAGAAGCCTGATGTCTGCATTATTGAACTTGGTGGCACAGTTGGTGATATCGAGTCTGCTCCTTTTGTTGAGGCCATGCGTCAATTCCAGTTCCGTGTGGGCCATGATAACTTCTGTCTTATCCACGTTTCTCTTGTTCCTGTTGTTGGTTCCGTGGGTGAACAAAAGACAAAGCCTACCCAGATGAGCATCCGTGATCTCCGCGGTGCTGGTTTGAGCCCTGATTTGATTGCCTGCCGTTCTTCTAAGCCTATGGATGATAGCGTTGCCTCCAAGATTTCCATGTTCTGTCATGTTGCTCCTGAACAGGTTTTGGCTGTCCACGATGTCTCCTCTGTGTACCATGTGCCTGTGTTGATGAGAGAGAAGGGTGTCATCGACTTCTTCCGTCGCCGTTTGAACTTGGATGCTGTCAAGGTTTCGGATGAGCGCCGTTTGGCTGGTGAGGAGTTGTGGAACAAGTGGATTAGCTTGGCTGGAAGGTAAATTTCATTGTTTCTTTTTTGAGTGGTCGATCCTAATTTTTTTCTTTTTTGACAGCTACGAACATTTGTTTGAAACAGTCACGATTGCTCTTGTTGGCAAGTACACCAATCTCCACGACTCTTACATTTCTGTCGACAAGGCTCTTGAACACGCCAGTTTGGCTTGCAAGCGTAAGATTCAAATCAAATGGATTGAGGCTACCGACCTTGAGCCTGAGGCTCTCAAGACCAACCCTGTCAAGTTCCACGAATCGTGGCAGAGTCTCTGCTGCTCCAACGGTGTCCTTGTTCCAGGTGGATTCGGCGGTCGTGGTACCGAGGGTATGATTTTGGCTGCCAAGTGGGCTCGTGAGAATAAGGTTCCTTATCTCGGTATCTGCCTTGGTATGCAAATTGCTGTCATCGAGTTTGCTCGCCACGTCTGCGGTATGGCCGATGCCCACTCTGCTGAGTTGGAGCCAGAAACCAAGAACCCTGTTGTTGTCTACATGCCTGAGATCTCCAAGACCCATATGGGTGGTACCATGCGTCTTGGTCTTCGTCCCACTGTGTTCCAAGAAGGCACCGAAAACTCTACTGTCCGAAAATTGTACGATAACAAACCTTCCGTTGATGAACGCCATCGTCACCGTTATGAAATCAACCCTGAAGTTGTCTCCAAGATTGAAGAAAAGGGTCTCAAGTTTGTTGGTAAGGACGAGACTGGTGAACGTATGGAGATTGTAGAATTGGATGGCCATCCATTCTTCGTTGGTTGTCAGTACCACCCTGAATACCTTACCCGCCCCTTGAAGCCCGCACCGCTTTTCCGTGGTCTTATTTTGGCCGCTTCTGGTCAGCTTGCTGATTCGTTGTAAATATATAATTAGAGGTTCATTCATCTTCGCTTTCTGCATTCAATTTTTTACATTCTTGCTGTATTTGCTTCAAGGAGAAAAGTTGTGATCCCCATTTTTAAAAAGAAAAAAAATAATAATTGTGCACAATACAAAACATACAATCAACTGATAAAACCAGGGTCTATGACCTAACAACTGGCACGCACCCGCTTCTTTCCTGGGAGTGGTATCCTTTATACGCTAACAGATGCTGTTACTGTGCCAAGAGCCTGCTCGATATCTTGCTGCTCGATAACAAGGGATACAACGTCTGTTGCGACGTTGCGTTTGAGTGCTAAAAGACCTGCTTTCCGCATAACCGCTTTAAGGTCGGCACCAGTGTAACCTTCACTTTTGTTTGCGATGACAGATAAATTAGTTTGTTCCGCTAGTTTGGTTTTTTGTGCCAGAACGCGTAATATTTGCAACCTCTCCTCTTCGGTGGGAGCGCCGACATGGATCAGGCGATCCAGTCGCCCTATACTTCAATGAGCATATTGGCTACACGCGCTTTCATATTACCAGGCCGTAAAATGGATGGATCAATGGCATCCATATGATTGGTAGCACCAAGGAGGACTACGCTGTGATCCGATTTATCCAGTTGATCGATCTCGAGTAAAAGCTGCGATATTAACTGAACTCGGCAATGTAAATGACCGAGAATATGCTTCTTTTAAACATCTTTACCTTTTTACCAACGTCACCGCTATTTTCGCGTGTTCCAAATACAGCTTCCAATTCATCCAAAAATATCACACATGGACTACATCGTATTGCTGTTTGAAAGATTTTGACTACTGCCTTCTCGGACTCTCCTACTTCGCCTTTGACTAGGTCTGGTATGCTAACAGGTAGAAAATTGGCCGAAGATTCAGTTGCTACAGCCTTGGCTAACATTGTTTTGCCTGTTCCAGGTGGTCCATAAAGCAATACCCCTTTGGGAAGCCGCACTCCTAATCGCTGGTAGGCCTCTGCATGCTTATATACCCACACAATCGATTCCTCAAGAGCATTCTATACATACCGTGTCAATCATAGATTTAGTGTGCAGCGCTAGAACTGACCTTGGCTGGAGTCAAGCCTCCTATGTCCGACCATCGTACGGCTTCAGGCTTTTCAGCCATGGTTGAACTCTGAAGTCCACTGATCCTTATATCGTTGAACGTTTGGTCGAAATGCTCATAAGCAACTGAACCATTGAATAAGTTATCTAGTTTGAGTACATCCACTTACTTTTCTCACAACCAGCCTTTAGTGCTGCCTCGTCCGCTAAACGACACCAGTGCGCCAAATCTGCAGCCACAAATGCGTGTGCACGTGCAGAAAGTAGACACGGATCAATAGCTTCGTCAAGTGTTAACGATTGAAAGAGGTGTCGCACAATTGCTAGCCGTTCTTCAGGAGTTGGTATTTGAAATACAATTTCATCCTGATGGGATGTTACAGGTGAATAGTATGCTTAATTGCCTCCTACCTGAAATAAATTGCGCACGTCGACTGCAATTGAGCTTGGGCGACGTGATGTGCCTACCTAAAGGATAGCAGGTATCAGTCAATAATTTGCAACTATTCGTCACTTACAAACACCATCTTGTTGATTTTCATCTGGCGCTGACGCCTGATTAGCTCAAGATATTCCATCAACGTTGCTGTAAGTCCAAGTTTTTGCGCGGTGCCTTCTTTTGGAAATAAATAATCGACATCCTCCAACAACACTATGCATGAAGTCAGATTTTCAGAGTAAGCTTTGTTTCTTCATCATACAGATGCTCCTTGGGCATGCTGATGCTTTCCAAATTAGTCGTTTCAATCCCTTATCAAGCTGACCATCAAACTCTGCAGCAAGATCCCCCAATGTTGTTCGAAACACCTGGCATACAAACAAAATCAGACGGCGCGATCATTTTGTTTTCTGTAGCTCACCGTTACATCACGGTCGATAGCCAACAAATCCACCACGGTTGATTTCCCTAAATTCACCATTAAAACTGGAATGAAGAAACGTGATGTTAACCTGTTCCAGGTTCACCAGTCAATAAGATCGATTGAACAGAACAGAAATCGCTAGAATCATCGCGATCAAAGGCTAATCGAAATAACTGCACAAGCCTAAACCCATGGACATTTAAAAACCGTGAGCATTAATCGCTATGGTAACGTCTAATTAATCCCACCTTCTGCCTTCATCACCGTAACATTCTGGCAAATAGTCGTGGGCGCGCGACATGTAGGATTGCACCAGAACAAAACGCCTTGCGGAGTCTTGTCACGAACCAAGCTCAAGAATTCAGACGAATAAAATAGCCAATCGAGATTATTACTGTATTGCACGCTATGGAGAACATAAACTGGAAGTATACTTCCACATTGTTAGTTTTTTAGGCAAATACACCGGCGTAATTATACTTCAATCAGTTCAAAAGGTCTATCCGATGGTGTTCGATTTTATCGATTGATTAAAAGTACGCACTAACTACTATTGAGTCTTCTATTGCTATTCCTTGTCTTTAGTTTTTATCTATGCTACTTACTCTAACGCTGTAGTTAACTGAGTACTGTATATTTTTAGAATATAGCAGTTTGGTACTTTATTCCTTGTTGCAATAACCAAAGAAATTACTTTCCATGCGCTAGCTATTTTTCCTAAAAAAAAAAAGTCTTTTATTCAACAAGCAACTACGTTCATAGCTAAGAATAAGAAGGAAGCTATGAAATAAGGAAGTATATTACTCCCTCGTTAAATTTAATGCCTCCGTGAAAGCAAAGTGATTAAAAATAGGCAGGAGTGAACCTAACAGGGAAGTGCAATAGCTTCACATAATAGTAAGTGTCTTTTCCGTTTCCTCAAAATCATTGACAATATGCAAGGATCGAAGTCAAAGGGAGTTCATTGTAAAGAAGCAATCGGGATTTTTAATCTGCTATCGATGACAAAGAACAATTATAGTATAGAAATGTGTGGACAGAAAGGCTACAAGATCAATATGAGCTTTTCTTATCCACAGAACAAGCATAAAAATAAAGAAACGTCATACTTATACCCTTACACTGGCAGCTTGCTAGTCCTAATAGAAATAAGTAGTTCCCAGAGAAGGAATATCATCGAGAATAAGCAACAAATTCCTAAAATAGAACCAATGACATTATCTTTTCTAGCTGCGGAAAACGCGGTCCTACCTGGGTGATATCGAGAGCATAAAGACTACAGAAGCCTGCGATTAATGAATGCTACAGAGGAGAATCGATGAGCAACCGGAACGATTTACACAGACGATAAAACAATGTAATTTCATTCGAGGGCGCGAAAATGAATGTTAGCTATCAGCAAGTGCAAATCATTTCAGTAATTACATATCCAGAATTATCATCCGCAATTGCATTTTTTTTATGCTAACGTAGAATAGAACGAGAGATCCCATTCGCGGGGTTCACACGGAACCCCATTTACTCTGTGTCGGACCTCGTAATAGGAAAGAAGTTTAAAAACAAACAAAGAAAAACACCCAACACATCTAGGCCAGAACAGGGCCGAAGCAAGTAGCTTGCATCAGTAGCTTTATGTCTTTCAAGCATTGTAGAATATTGTGACGCTCCTTCTTCTGCCAATGGCTTGCTTGCTGATGCATACTCTGCGTCTGCTGTTGATCTATTTGAATCAAGAATCAAACTGTACTATTCCTTACAGATCTATGAAAGGTAAGTTAAAAATAGGACGAAAGTATAGAATAGAGAAGGTAGCAATTGATGCTGTTAGTTAATGGTTTTATCGCAAAAAGCTACTGAGTCTGCCACGACACAGATGTACGAACCGATGTCTGTCGCGGTTCCACGCTAAATGTCATAAAAAATCTGACAAGTTTGAAGACCATTTATCTACCAGGAAAACTATCACTACAGAAAGGCCAACTCGATATCCCAATATTATATTTGCAGTTATGCGTTTTGCATTGGAGAAAATCGAGGTACCCAGCAACACAGACAGGAATATCATTTAGCCGACGTTGGGACCAGATCAAACAAAAATCTCTGACAGATTTTCCAAATCCGTCAGTGCATCAAAGATATGTCGCAATAAATGCGAAGATTTTATACACTTCTTGGGCAGAAAAATACAAAAGTAAGTTTGAACCCAACCTAAACCTTTTTTGTGGAGCATTTGGTTAGAAAATTTTAGTAATTCGCTTTGCTATGCTCGTGGACCTGAATTTAGTCAGGTGGTATTTCAATCTTCAACATTTCCTTCAGCAAAAATGTAGCCATTCTTTCTTCACTAACGGAGGCAATATAAAAACAAGAGGTTCAACTTTAAGGCTAATGCTCTCCATTAGATAATCGTTATTGAGAGGAGCGATATCAAAACCAGAATGCACAACATAATGACGTCAAAAATGGGAAGCACAAGTTGCAAAGGATATAAAAGGTTTTAGGAATCAGAAAATACAGATCATCAGTACGGATCCCACTTTTATAAACTCCACCTGTATAATATTAAGAAAAATGATTCTGTCTGCACAAAGAACGGATAAAAATGGTATCCTCTCAGGCAGCACAATCCTGGTCGTGGAATACTGGTGATAGTATTTGCCAACGTAATGCTTTCAATTTCGACGGGGAAATGACATGTCTTGCGAAAACATGCATTTCAGTAATAAAAAGATACTTCGGCGACGCAATCTAAATACAGCAAGGAACATGTTCTTGATAGAGAATTGGTATGCAGTGGAAAGTGGACGAGCAGTGATTTTTAAACGACCGCCACACGATAATTAACATATCTGGGCAACGAATGCAGGTTGGGACTTTTGCAGTAAATGTATGAGTTGCATATTTACTTGGGATCATTTATAGCATCTTCCCTTTCTAAACCATTCTAATCTGGAATATGTGGTGTACCTATCGCAGTCTGGATTCCGCCAATGTTTTCATAAAACGATACATGTATCTCCGCAGTGCATTTTTGAAACCTCGTCATTCATAGGAAAACATGATTTTCTTGCTTTAAAACGGGTGACACTAGAAAGATATAAGCGAAAAAAAAATATTTGTAAGGATAGTTGATGTACATAGTCATGACTTCATTGTGCTAACATACTACATGGCCAAAATAAAAAGGGAAAAGGGGATTTTTCTTATCATATTGTCGGTTTGTTACTTTTATGATTACTATTTGAACTGGTAGGCTTCTGCAATATTATATCTTCTAACAAGCATATGCTAATTTAGAGTTTGTAATGGAATATCAACAAAGAGGGATGATAGTAAATTAATGCATGGAATTGTAGAGGGTGATGCACTCCGATTTCGCAGGTACAGTTAAGTAAAAACTTAATCATGTTAAACATGGAACTTCTACATTTTCTAAAGTACAATAAAATAATTTCTTGATCAAGTGATAAAAATATAAGAAAAAAATTGACAGAAGTTCTGGAAAGATAGCCAATTTTAGTTGATAGAGGCTAAAAAGATTAGAGAATGATTTATAGCTTTCTTTTATTCACCTAAAGGGAACTACAGTCGTCGGTGATTAAATGCTGCGCAGCACAACCTGCGTGATAATTTTGTAACAACAAACAAAGTATTGAAGGGGTTTAGAAGAGTATAGATTTAACATATGCTGTTACTGCTTAGTAGGTATAGAGAAAATGAATATGTTTTAAAATGGTACATTGACTATACTGTAGACATTAAATACACAATCACACAAGAAAAAAGGTAAAAAAGAGTTCCGATACGTGACGCAATATATATTCAGAGGCATGGTTATGGTTGACACAGACCCAAAAGAGACTTCTTCTCTTTCTTCATAGTCCTCGGTGCACATCGTTTTTTAAGCTTTTTTTTCTAACCAAAAATTTATCAAGTATGACATGTTTGAATTTTTCTTTTTTTCTTCTTTTTTTTTTATTTGAGCGTCGTACTGACTACAAGACAACCCGGTCGTCTATAAGCCACTAACAGGTCCTGCTGGGATATGACCATTTGAGATCAACTAATGAACAGAACTCCAAACGCAAACGAATTTACCAACCCAAAGCCAACTACACAACTAGTGTCCAACTACGCACAGGCTGCTAAAAGAAACCCACAGGAATCTCAACAAGCACAAAGGACTCAGTCTGAAACATCTTACACTTCCACTACACATCATACAGCAGCAGCAACAACATTATTGACACAAAAGTCAACTACAAACGATATAACAGCAACTAATGGAAGTGCACCGTTAAACGGATCTCAGTCATCACGGCCATCAACCGCTGTAGACAAGATGACTCCGCCACAGTCTTCTGCTGCTGCAAAGAAATCACGGGCAAATAATCCGTATCCTTTTATGAGCGAATCATTTTATCAAAAAATACATCATGTCATGTCAAACATGAGTATATTACCCCTTGACTCTCAGCCACCTTGATAGATCCAATGCATCTAAGCATACAACTATGTTTACTGCAAAAAATACGCGGAACGCACCGGTACAATTGCCTAGAGCACCGCCTTCAGAGGCCGATAGAAGTAAAGTTACCATCGCTGTGGTCACCAACCAACTCATGTGTTACCTTATAGCGCCCATACAGTTCGGATCTGTAAACCAACCCGCCAATGTGCCCCAACCTGTTGCAAAAACAGGCGATGTAACAGTACCAGTCATTAAACCAACGGAGGTAGCCTTCGGTAGTTTACCTGCAACTGATACATCCTCGGTAAGTCCTTGAATTTCGTTGTAGATTTTGGTCATAAACCTTCTTCTCTTTTTTTTTTTCTGTTCTTTCTAAAAAAAAAAAAAAAAGACGGCCACTCGGTTAGGTCAGCCAGTGTTTCGAAATCAAGGAGCCACAAAGACTACAGATATACCCCGGACAATGTCAACGTCCAACAATGTGCCTCACAGTACAGACAACCACAAAAACAAACTTTTCACCCAGCCATACGTTCCACAAACCCAACCACAGCGAAGGGAAGGAAACTCCCCCATGGGCGAATCACAATCGCCCAATGGCTCGCATTACCAAAATAGTTACAATAACCGACATTACGGACCACGACAACATTACCAAGGCAAACACACGGCGGCCATGGGCCATTCACCCAACATGCAAAGTCCTCAAACAGGTTACATGCCACATCATCAGAAGAAACCCGTCTCCCCACATATGGCTCCTACATCTTCCCCTTCGATGCCTCCAGCTAATATTTCTTGGACAGGCCAAATGCCTAACCAGTATGTAAGTTATTCAGTGGGTTCGATAGAGAAAAACTCGTCCTTATCTTATGCTACAGTACATGCATCAAGGATATGACCCACACGCTCAGTTTTACGCTCCTCACTACCCACCAGTCGCCATGCCCCCTTATACCGGAATGAATGTCGCTTCTCCGGGTAACCGTTCTAGTCCCAACCAACCCTACGGTAGCTTACCGCAACGAAGCAAAGCAATCCCTATCATCAATCCCGAAACAATGACCCCAGTGAAAGCTGAAGATCTTAAATCCTCATCCAGCTCGTCTACCGTCAACAGCGGTAAAGATTCAGTGAAACATGAAGAGAAAAAGGAGCGAGACTTCATTAGAACTTCACCCTCACCAAACCGCGCTATCAAAATTGTTGATCCAGCGATTAAGGAGCGAGAAGAAAGGGAAAAACGTGAGAAGGAAGAAGCAGAACGTAAGGCAAAGGAAGAAGCAGAACGAAAAGCAAAGGAGGAAGAAGAAAGAAAACTGCGAGAGGAACAAGAGCGTAAGGAACGTGAAGAGAGAGAACGATTGGAGGCTGAACGAAGGGCGCAAGAAGAAAGGGAACGGAGGGAGCAAGAGGAAAGAGAACGGAAGGAGCGTGAAGAAAGAGAACGTCTTGAGGCTGAGAAACGCGCACAAGAAGAAAAGGAACGCAAAGAACGCGAGGAGCGTGAAGAGCGTGAACGAAAAGAAAGGGAAGAGAAAGAACGCCTGGAAGCTGAGGAGAAACAGCGGCTAGAACGTGAACAGAAGGAAAAGGAAGAGGCGGCAGTGCGAGAAGCTGAAGAAACCCGTAGACGTGATATTGAAGAGCAGATTCGAAAGAAGGAAGAAGAGCAACGCCTAGCCTCGCTGAAAACATCCAGACTTGCAGAGTCACCGACGACCCTATCGCCCTTAGCACCTACCCGTACTACAAAGCCATCCACTCCCATGCGTACCATTGATGATCCCAGCACTGTACAATACCCCTCTCATATTAAGCCACCTAATGCAAAGAACCCGGAAACAGGAAAAATTCAGTATGACCCAACGTTTTTAATGCAATTCCAACCGCTATGTCTGGAAACCACGGAAGATCTGTCAGCCTTCCAGAACATCGGAGGCGATGACGGTGACCGCGGACTACGATCAGGCATGCAGCGTCGCCAAACATCCGAGAGAGGACGTGGTCCACGCCAGCCGATGTCATCCATGGACATGGGTGCTTTCAAACCAAGAGAGGGACGTGTGGAAATGGGCAAATTCACTGGTGGACGTCCATTGATGCCTCCTCGTAACGGAAGTACGCACGGAATGCCACCAATGGGTGCACCAGGTTCACCTAGTGGTATGCAGCGTGAAGGTTCCCACGGTGGCCGAAGCCGAAGTGGTCGTGGAGGAGGAAAAGGTCGTCATCCGCAGAGAGATCAGCAAGGTGGCCCTACCATTCCGCTTGAACAAGTTGTTCCATTGGAGAAAAGTCAAAACCGATGGGTTCCTGCAGCACTTAGTGGTCAATCTGCCCCTGCTCCAAAAGGTGACTTAATACCACAGGAAGTTGTCATTCGTAAAGTCAAGGCGTTGCTGAACAAGCTCACGCTGGAAAAGTTCGATTCCATTTCCGACCAGATTTTCGAGTATGCCAAACAGTCCGAAAAAGAGGATAATGGCGAGACGTTGCGTACTGTGATGCAGCTGACGTTTGAGAAGGCTTGTGACGAACCTGCATTTGCAGGCATGTGGGCTCAGCTTTGTCGAAAGATGTACGATCTTATGCCTGACGACATCAAGGATGTTAGTATCAAAGATCCCAAAGGAAGTCCTGTTTGCGGTGTACCACTCTTCCGTAAGTACTTGTTTAACCGCTGTCAAGAAGAATTCGAACGTGGCTGGAAGTCCAACCTGCCCAAGTTGGAAGAGACAGGTGCTGATGTGATGATGTCGGACGAGTACTATGCCGCTGCCAAAGCCAAGCGCCAAGGTCTCGGTCTCGTACAATTCATCGGTGAGCTGTTCAAACGTGAGATGCTTACAGATCGTATTATGTACGAATGTATGAAGCGACTTTGTGAGAGTGGTGCGCAGGTGGAAGACGAAGAAGCGGAATCATTGTGCAAGCTGTTGACAACGATTGGTAAAGTCATGGATAAGCACCCCAAGACTTCCTCATGGATCGATGCCTTCTTTTTCCGCATGCGAGAGGAGATGTTAAAGAGCGTTAACCTCTCTTCCAGAGTGAAGTTCATGATCCAGGTAGGCTCTCTTTGCTTGCATACATTTCTTGCTGAATAGTGGAAATAGGATGTGTTTGATCTGCGTAGGAATCAGTGGGCACCAAGACGCGCAAATCAAGTCGGCCCAACAACGATTGCACAAATCCATCAAGAGGTACAAAGAAATATGTTTTTTTATTACCATTCATCATTTGTTATTGAACAGGCTCAAAAGGCCAAGAATGAGGAGAAGGAATCACTCAAACGAACGAGCAGCTCTCGTGGACAGCATCTATCAAACCCAATGTCTCGCTCTGGCTCCCATCGTGGCGGCCGAGATCTTCAGCGCGATGGATCATCAAGTGGTTCTCCAAAGACCACAGTAGATGGATGGAATACAGTGGGCTCTGCCACTCCTGGCGGTTCTACTAAGGGTCGTGTGAATGACATGTCTCATTTCGGCAAGGCTGATCGAAGCAGGGCACGTAGCAATATCTTGGGACCTTCCAACAGTCCATTCCCAAGCTTGGGTCGTGCTGGAGGTGCTAAGTTGGGAGGCGATAAAATAGGTGCAACCAGCGACGGTCGATCTAGTCCTGCACCCGCCATGACAAATATGTTCAGGTAACGGAAAACAATGGTAAAGAGATAGCAAGACTTAATGGGTCGTACTTCCAGTGCTTTGGGTGGCGAAACACACGAAGAGCCTGACAAGCCTGCTGAAAGAAAGAAATTGAATTTGTTGCCACGGGGGTCCACAATGTCTGGTGATGCTGAGGATCAGAAGCCTGCTGCTACCAAAGCTAAGCTGAGTGATGAGGAAATTGAACGCAAAGCCAAAAACATTGTGGAGGAATACCTCAGTATTCGTGACAAACAGGTATGGACATATTCAAAGAAGACAGAGGTTCTAATCATCCCGGTGTCTATAGGAACTTTACGAATGCATCAAGGAGCTCGATCATTCAGACTACCATATTGTTTTTGTCACTAAACTCTTGAGTGTGATTGAACGCAAGGCTGACGACGTGACATTGGTGTGCGATGTTATTCCAGATATCCACAAACAGGAATTAATCGAGAGAGGTGCATTTGTTAAGGCTTTCCAGAGCTTTATGGAGGGATATGAAGACATCACCATTGATGTTCCTCAGGCTCCCAAATACGTTGCAAAACTCCTGGTGGCATCTGGAATTGAACCATCCGAAATCTTACCGGAAGAGATCGACGAAACAACTGTCGCCCCACTTAAATTCCAGTATGAGCAAGCCAAAAGCGCACTGTAAAAAACACACAACTATAAAAAAAACGAAGAGTTTTGTTAATAAAACGAAAAAAGTACTGATTTTTGCATTGCTGTTTGTACTGTCCGAGAACTATTTCCCATTGACAAACGGAGCAAGTTAACCTCAACCAGGTTACAGTATTTGCAATTGGAGATGTACACATGTTTCCTGTCACAGCTAGGTGTCACAACCAACCCCGTCAGTTGGATGACATGTCAAGTTGCATGATGGACAGAAAACATACCCCATTCATTGCTCATGCCACATTTTCCGGTCGATCCATCGATCTCGATCCATGGCGCATGCTCATTGCTCAGATTGCTACTAAAAAACAAAGAGGGAATTTATTGCTTGGTAAAGACGAGACTATTAGTGGACGGTTGGTTTGTGTTCCTTGTCTTGATAGCCAGTTTGGGAATCCCAGTTACCCAACGATGATTCGTCGTTCTTAGAAACCTCGATGGTCGAAGTGTTTTCTGTTGCCGATGGTGGATGCTGAGGAACCAACTTGGATAGTTCACTCCATGGACGTTCAGCAAAGGCAGTGTTCTGAGGTGTAGTAATGCTTGGGTCCTCGTTGATGAGATTAGGGATAGTCTTGATATGTTGAAGAAGAGAATGTCCTGGGTCCATGATAAGATTATTAAAAGGGAGAAAGACGTACAAGAGGTGCGGGTGATTTGTAGTCACCCTTTATCTTGGCTGCACAGGTTTCAGCTGTAGTTGAATCAGCGATTATCATTTTTTTTTTCTATTTTTACCCAGAAACGTCGATTAGTTACCGTTAGGCCGAGGGACTTATCTGCCTGAACCTATATTCGGCTGTTAGAATATCAATCCACTATAGGTAGCTCTGCTACTCCGTGCATCTACAGTGCTGTTTCACTGGAAGTACCACACTGGCCCAAACACTTGGTTATCTTTTCCTTATCCATGTGGCAATGCTTATCTTACTTTTTTGTGAGACGATGTGAATATGAAAGCTCTTTCTTTTGTAAGACGCTCTACCAAATGCCGAGATGATATGTGCCTTCAGTTCGTCTGATGTTAGTCAAATAAGATTATTGTAAAGATAGCTTGAATCTATTCGTGCAAATCAAGCCTCTTATTGGCGCAAGCATTTAGTTCCTAGCAATCAAACCATCTTCAGTAGGCAGTAGGTACGTAAGGCTCATTGTGATTGGCACCGTTTATCAACTTTTTAAGACATACCTTCGCTGTACACTTGGCATTGCGGAGGTTTAAAGATGGATATCATTTGACTGGCATCTGCCTTTTAAGGTGATTCGAGTGGCACTAAGTGCTCTTGGGAAGAGAGAGACGAAGTGCGGGCGGTCAAGTCACTGATAACTTTGCGATACTGTTTATTGATTTGCCTGCAAAATGGACGACGTTTACACCATAGAAAAGTAATTTCGATAACGACTGGATATAGTCCGTTTCTGGCGACGAGATGCAATGGCTGCAACCAGATACAAGTTTATTGTTGTCGCTTCAGACTATGTTCGCGGCAAAAATTTGCTCGTCTAAAAGGGTCACAGGCTACATTTATCGAGATGTGTGTTTTAAAGCACTTTCAATAGAAATACTCTGGAACCAAAAAAGATCACACGTCGCTCCTACTTACACTCGTTTTCAATCGAGCGCAGCATCATAATTTGTCGATCTTTGTCAACAGAGATCGTTAAGACAAGATAGACCTGACGGCCTACAATGACACAGTTAGAAATGCCGCTTCCTCTTCCAAGGGAGCTAAGATATTTAAGGAAGTAGACCAGCATATATCAAGTTTAAAACTATTTTCATTGAAGCTATTACTTTTGTGGATGTTTCCATCGATAAGGGTTCTGAAACTGCATTTGATCACAGTGATCCTAGTAAATGTTTGCACCTTCTTTAGGAGGCGCAAAAAAAGAAAATAGCATCGTAAGATCCTGCTGACTGGGTTAAATGGTCATACGAAAATGCTATTGGTGAATTCCACCCCAGTCGTTTGGAGACCGCTAAGCAAGCAATTTCCTTATTGGTCAAGTTTGGATGACGTACGTTCGCAACATGGGGTTTTTTTTTCCAAACTGACCCGCTCCATTTTTTTTTCTTTTCCTTCCATACCTGAATCTCCTCTTTGACTTTTTTTTATTGACTCTCCAATCATATAAACATATCAATCAACATGGCATCTGGATTTGGAGTTCTTGATATGGCGCTTGACGATGTCATCTCGCAAAACCGTACCAACAAACGTAAAACCACCAACACCCGTACCGTTCGAGGCGGTATCAACAAGACTCGTGGTACTCGATCTAACAGGGGCAGCAGCTTTTCGGTATGTTTGATCCAAGTTAAAACAGCGCAAGTGCACTTTGACGCATACTGCGGGCGAGGGATGGGAAAACATAAGAGATGCGCTATACTCGCATAGTTCCGATGAGTACGATGGCGTTGATCAGTTGATGTTTGTAATGGATCACACCTTGGCGCATTGGATATCAGCAGCTCTTGGCATTTCCGTCCTTCAGTCTTTTTTTTTTTTTTTGCTTTGCTTTTTTTTTTTTTTTTTTTTTTGTGTGTGGAAAAATGAACCTGGAACGTATCACTGAATTGCCTCCTCGACATATCTGCAGCCGTACCCGTCAAGAACTACGCGCAACGCTCCGACGCAGCAGCAGTCTCGCGGCCCACGAAACAGCCTTGTTGTCGCTAATCTGCATCACAACGTCTCTGAAAAAGACCTTTACGTAAGAAAAACCCGCAATACCCGAAAAACGGCCTCCTAATGACGAAAGCACAGGAGCTTTTTGGACAAATCGGACCGCTAAAGAGAGCGTTTTTGCATATCGCGCCGTCAGGAAGATCATCTGGCGTCGCTGACGTGGTGTTTGTCCGTGCAAACGACGCAGAGAGAGCGCGATCAACATACAACAATGTGGAATTAGATGGTAATGTTTCATTTTTCATTAACAAGCCTCGTCATGTGCTCCCCCTTTTTTCTCCTTGACTTGTATGCTTATTCATGTGGTTATTTACAGGTCGCCCAATGCGCATTTCCTTCACTCCTGCGGTCCCAGCAGCTGCACCTTCTGGTTCTACCAGCAGAGCTCAAAATGGCCCACGACGCTTCAACCAAGATCGTCCTGCCAGAGGTGGCGGACGTGCACGTCGCCAGAGAGACTCGCGACCCAAGGCTTCCGAACAAGACCTTGATGCTCAAATGGACAACTATATGAGCGGCGGTGGCGTAGCTGTAAGTCAACCGTAGAGAAGAATAACAGAAGTGTAACAAGTGCTCACATTCTCTTGGTAGAACGAAGATGTCACAATGAACTAAAACTTTCCTGTTGATGAAAACAGAACCCCGCTTCTAAAAATAAATACTCTAAACGCCAAATTTCATCTCATTAAAAGGTTTTCCTTTTATTGTTTCCATTTTCTTGGTTCTGGACCTGCACAAAAAACCGATGACACAAACAGAGGCACTCTCTACTTCTCATTCTCCGAGTCTACAGACAGCAGCTTCTTTTAGGGTTTGTCGTTGTGAAAAAAAAAAAAAAAAAAAAGGTTGGCTGCAAAGCCCCTAACTTTCCCCTATCCGTGTATTGTGCGGTTAGAGTGACACCAACGATGGCTGTGACTCAGGAACTGCTATTATTACGGCAAGGCAAAGCATTTCGAAACAAACTTTCGATGAACTTAGTCAATTCTACGAAATCAGGTGTGGATGACATGTCAGCTGCCAATTGCTAATGCACCGAGACCAGAGCGCAAATCGAAAAAGACTATGGGGATAAACTACTCGACCTATCAAAGCATATGCTCGGCCGAGCCGAACAAGGCTCGTTTGCCGATGCACTATTCCACATTCCCGTGGCACTAGAAACCGCCGCGCGTGCACACACTGATTTAGCACAACAGCTGCACGACCACCTAAAAATACCTTTACGTACCTTTTTGAATGAGCAAAACACGGAGGGAGAGACGGTATGTTTTCTCAGTTAACATCTCGGTGATCTAACGCGTGTCGTTTTTACATGACAGCATTATCACCATTTGGAGACCTTGCAGGATCAGCGCCATCGGCAACAGGTCGTTGTACAGCGTGCAAAAGATGATTATATGGGCGAGACCATGAAGTTGGCAGGAATGGAAAAGTTTCTTAAAGAACGAGGGTCCGAGTTACCAGAGGAGGAAGCTAATCAGGTACGCCTTGATTTCAGCAAGCCTTCTTTGGAATACTAATGGTGTCCAGATCAAAGAAGATGTTGAAGAATCCAAACGTATCGTTGCAGCAGCAGGTACCATCATTCCATTAATGGTAAGGATTATGAAATCGCTGATTGCTTTTCTTGCAGACGAAGGATACCGACAAGCCGTGCAAGCGTGGGACACCTCAGAAGCATCGTGGAACGCAGATTGGCGATCAACCTATGACACACTCCGAGCAATGGAACAGCAACGGCTGGAATTTATCCAGTGTAGTTTACTGACGTAACAATCTGCGTTTTTCAAGTCTAGGCAGGAGAAAAGACTAATCTATTACTGGGGCTATTAGATTCGTCAAGATGTCTTCCAATGTGAGCACACTAGAAGAGCAGGTAAAGAAAGGAAAAGGTGTTCATCCACTGAAATTAGAAGCAGAACTTCACGCGGGTTCGGATGGCAATGGAATCCATGGATATCCCCAATGATATGAAACTATTTGATGAACAGTTCGGGGTCGCCCAAGGTAATGAGTGCCTTATCAACATATGATGAATATGCGATTTTAAAAACAAAGGTGATGAACAGAACCTGAACAGAACAATACCATGGCCAATGTATTTAAGGAAGTGGAGGATATGCTCAGCGATGTGGTGCCGGTGGACCAACAGCAACAACAACAACAAGAAGAAGAAGAACAAGTAGAACAAGAAGTAGAACAAGATGCACCATCTGCCAAACTGACGCATTCGGCCAGCGCACAGACACTCGCTACAGCAACTCCAGATCAAGACACATGTAACATCGCACCATCTAGACGAAGCCTAGAATCGATGAAAGATAAATATAAACCGGTAAAAAACCCAGGCTTTCGGCAGTCAGTGGCGACGCCAGTGACAGCAGAAATACCAGCAGCGCTAGCACAAACGGCGGCAGCACCGGCGGCAGCACCGGCGGCAGCACCGGCGGCAGCACCAGTAGTACCAGCAGAAGCACCAGTAGTACCAGCAGGAGCAACGGCAGCACCAGCAGGAGTAACCGCAGGGCCAACAGAAAGAACAGTTTTATTAACGACAGCGTTTCAACAAGACTCCAGCGACGATGAATCAGTTGTGGTCCAGCCCAAACCAAAGCCAAGGGAAGAAAAGTGGATGATTTCTACCAGACGTCAGCCACAGCAACTCCCTGTGATGACACAAAATGCACATATTTATGACCGTCAGAGCTTAGTTATCGACCCGAAAAGAGCAACAACGATTGCCGCCCTCCCAGCTAATCCTCCTGCAGCTAAACATGCTCGTCCTTCCTTGAAAATCGACATCCCAAATAGCGTCCACAATCAACAGCCAGAAAATGATGCTCTCCCCCCACAGCAGGAAGCAAGACAGGTGATCGCCTCGGTTCGAGCACAGCTGCGACAAGCAGGCTCTACGGTGGAAAAAAGAAGGAGCAAAAGCCCTGAAAAACCACGATTCTCTCTAGGTATCTTCCACAAAAAAGATAAAGAAAAGCACAAATCCAATGGTTCGATGCGTCCAGCAGTGGAAGAAATTCAAGAACCGATTTTACATCACGGTAACGCAAAACCTTTGTTTCATCATGTTTAATGAACTTTTCTGTTAGCGCGTGCAAAATGGCCTTATGAAGCCAAGGTAAGGACACACACAGAGAAAAAAAAAAGGAGAGGTATTAGGGAGACTAAGTATTTTATCTTCTCTGGGGACAATAGATGGACCAAGAGATTTCATTTCTGTATGGCGATGTGCTGGCTGTATTTGGGAAACAAGCGGACGGCTGGTGGGACGCAGAGATCATGGACGCGAAACGGAGATACCGCGGCCTCGTACCGGGTAATTACATGGAAATCATCTGAAGCGATGTGGAAGGCATTTCACATGTCCACAACCATCAACAAAAATAGCCACTGCTTTTCAAAAGAGCAGTATGTATGTCTAATGATAAAGAAACACCAACCCAACTTTTTATTGTCACACTGCACACATGTATGAAATACTCACGCTATTTACCTGTTCGTTCTACGACAACAACGTCCAATTATCCTCATCTCTATCTCGCATTGTTCAGATGATGTAGCGCGTCCATGACTTTTTTTCTCTCTATCTCCCAGTGTGTCGTGTCTCCATTTAGATTTCTTAAACAAACTTAATGTCCACGCGTCGAACGCATTCGGGTTTATGCCACAGAAAATAGGTTCATAATTCATCTTCAATACAGCTGTGTCCACTATCTAAATCCATAAATTCCTCAAATTCCGTGATTTCTTCTGCATTGATTATCGACGATACGGATCAGGCGAATCGCGTCTGTATCCACGTGTATCCATTGGTGGAGGCGGTGCATCTAGAAAAATTGATTATTAATCGAACGGTTAAAAATTATGAATGACACTCACAAGGATCTGAGCCAGGTGCCATAGGTAAGCTGTGAATAGAAAAAAAAAAAAAAAAAAAAAGGGAATTAATAGGTTACAAACAATGAACCAAACATTGCTATGTCTCATGTTTTTCATTTTTATTTTTTTTTTTTTTACCGATCATCCATAGGTGGAGGAGGGCCCGAGGATCGAACAGTTCGGTGTTCATCCTTCTTTGATAAACCAATATCCCTATCAAAAATAGGATAAATGTAAGTTATTTTTATGCATTGGTCACAGCAGGTGTCCGTACCAATCAAGTTTCAGACGGCGACCTTCGACGCTAAAACCTTGGAATTTATCAAAAGCGTCTTCTGCATCCCTTCGATCCTCAAATTCCACAAAGGAAAATCTAAACAAGGAATGTTGTTATTATTTCATTGTTGAACGAATTAAAAATCGCCTACCCTTTATTTTTGCTGGTAACGGAATCCATAGGCACAGTCACCTTCGTGAGACGTCCATAACGTTCAAACATGGAAGCAACCTTGAATCCAAAGCCATGAGATTGATTTTTTTCCCTCACAATAAAAAACCTACATCGCGCTCCCTGAAAGCATAAGGAAGGTTGCCAACGAACAATGTTGTAGATGTTTTTCTATCTTCATCTGTACCTCTGTTTGTTCTAAAGTCAGTTTTCTCATGTTTTACAGACAAGCTCTCCTACCTATCCACAGGCCGTCTTGGTCGGGGCCGAGGTGGAAGACGGTGGTAACTTCTTCGGTCATCATAACGATCATAGTACCCTCCACGGTCATAACGGTCGGATCGATGATAGCTATCGCGGTCATCTCTGTAACTTCGATCGTAGTAGTCCCTTCGATAGTACGAACGATCATCACGGCGATAACTGCGGTCATCGTACCGACGTCGTGGAGAGTAGGAACGTTCACGAGAGCTTTCACGTCGCATCATTGGATAGTCGCGTGGGGGAGGAGGAGGTGGTGGTAATGGTGAACCACTGCGAGGATCAACTATGGGTCTGTCCATCGTGTGAAAAAAGAAAAAAGAGTGGAAAGAATAAAAAAAATGGAATAAACAGTACAATGCGTCATCCACTGGTTCAACACGTCACACAAATTTCATATCCCGAATTAATGATGTGAGACGCATTTTGTCGCTATGATGGGATGGACACTACTGTTTATTGCAAAGCATTTTGCGCCATGTGAGAAAAAATTTGCGTTAACCAATAATATGAATTTGCGTCGCCTGGAAGTAAAACATAGAGCGGGATAATTAGAATCCCATGCTCACTGAATCGAAAACCCTTACTTACCCATAAGATACGTAAATGAAATTTGGATAAGGTGAGGAGGCAGATCGTCAGAAAAATATACAAAGATGAGTTGATCTTACCGTAAACGTAAATATCTAAATCTCTGTTTCTCGAAAGCAACAGAGAAACCACATTCGTAGTGGCGATATGAGTGAATAAGCTATTGGGGTCGGCGAAATTCAGCAGGGCGTCCAAGTCCATACCAGACTGAGTCAGCGATATGATACATCGATTTAGCCGAGTTGACATCTCTTTGCCAAAGTATATGACAGTTTTTACACGCTGATATACCGTGGTGTGAAATCCCATCGGGCGTAGTGATCTTGCTCAGGTCTCTTTTCATGCATCCGTGGCAGACCTGGAGATATTGCTTCGTCAATGTAAACAAAAAAAAAAAATAGAATGAACTAACCTGAGACGTATAAAACTCATCTATTGTCACAGCGACCAGCTCACCACGTCGCTCTCTTCGTTTAAGCATCCGCCAGAGCTTATTGACAACCGCTGCTCTTTTCCCTTTCCTTGAAGCGTGCCCACTTGCGCCGAACATTCCGGATCCAAAGACAATCAAGGGAATCTTTTCCGTTGTCTGAAAAGGAGCCGGATGCCACTTTCTTGTCTGTGGATGTGGTTTATTGAGAGTGGTCCTCAGAGTTGATTCTCTTGGGCTAAAGTGAAACACTTTTGTCAATATTTACATTTTTAGTTGTGTGTAATTACTGACCAGGAGCGCCATCGCAACTTCTGCTGTTCTTTGCGCCTACGTGCTCGCCTTTTTCTTTTCTTTCGGTTGCGCCTTGTGTTCATTCGCCTTCCTTTACTATATTTCTTTCCCTCATTTACAAGTATATTGACAAGTTCCTCCGAAGCTCGCTGTGAACCTTGGTAATTTCTAAACCGCGTTTCCGCCATTCGAGGTCCGTAAAAGGCTGGTAATGCTGGAAAGTTTTCCAGAAAGCATGTAACGAAATCATGGTGACACTCGGATGATGAAGTCTTGCCTGTAATCAAATTTGTTTTTATCTCGGTAACACCCTGTGCGTCTTTGTCTTTCTGCATTTTTTTGGATCTCCTTTCTGATCCAGTCATTGCATAATATTCCTTATTGGAGACCCGTCGCACCTGATGTAACCCAGAACCGCATCTATCCACAGTGGTAAAGACTTGATTGTGGCCTGGATCCAAGGCCCACGGCTCAAAATGGCGCTTGACCTCACCAATGCTAAAATCTTCCAGTTCAAGTTCTGTGCTAGGCATACTGCTCCTTGCCCTTCTTGCAAAGAGTAAATCAACGGTGAACCCGTCTGTAAGGATTCTGCATGCGAAGCGATAGTCAGGATTTTGGGTAAAGTCCTCCCAACTATAAATGTATGATAATATATCATAGTTAATAATCAATGTACTGAACTCTCCAGGATCTATACCTATTAAATCCAAAATGGGAGAAGTCGAGGACTGTAAAGAAGGTTCTAGGGTAGTCGCTCGGTTTTGATGGTTTCCTTAGGTCTGCCAAACTGGACAGAAGTTCGGCATTTATAGATACAAACCTCCATTTTGTATTTGGCGATGGAGAAATGGAGAAGAGGCGAGGCAGGGTTGTATTCTT